>JAVJIF010014395.1:0-96184 GCA_038442645.1 Agave tequilana | reverse complement strand
TGGACGAGGTTATCTGGCTACCTTGGAGGCGTGCTCTACTCGTGGAGACAGAGGCAATTCTTCATTTAGAAATCTCCTATTTTTGCGTAGGAACCTCACTAGGCTTTTCTCGAGGGCTGCGGATGGTGGTGTGAACATAGGATCGCGCTTGCATGAAGCGCTTCCTGATTGAAGGATCTTTGTTTGTTTCAGCATCACGAATTTTTGGCGAGTCTGAGTCAGAATATGTTTATCTAATATTTCTTTTCAATAAAAAGCAAACCAAACATGTAATAAACCTCATTTACTTTTGTAAGAAGTACTGAGTATGTAATTGAATGGCATAATCGGAAAATTTTGTGAATGAAAGCGATTTTGGAATAGAAATGGATACGTGTTTAGATCTTACCTGATTTGCTTTTGCTTGTATTGTTTGAAAGTGTATGTATGCTTGAGGAATTAATTTTGATTTTCGAGATGTTCAAGGGATGGACTGCGTGCAATCTCTGAGTGTGATTTACCTACAATGGTTTCTATATGTCTCATCTTCAAAAAATCATTGGACATACGACCACGCGAGATAAGTACGTCGAGGGGATAATCCAAACAAGAAAACCTCATTAATGTACTTGATTTCGCGTATGGCTATAGTCCGGTAGTATCTGCAGGAAAGTTGGTCTGAGGTGGGGGAAATTCCAATAACAGATTGAAAGTGTCTATTCCGGATAAGGCCCTCTACCCCATCGAAAATCTGGTACCTCCAACCTGGGGCAAGTCCAGCAACGGAGTTGTCCTCTCTCGTGCGGGAGATTTCCGTCAATGGAGCTATCTTCCGAGTGGGAAAAATCCCATAACAGAATATGTACGTATGTATTCATTTGCCTGTAGGTTCAAATGAGGGGAGGTCATAGGCTTGCCTACTCGGAGTGGGAGAAATCCTATCAGCGGAGCAGGCGAGGGCTTTGAGAGGGAGAAATTCATACATCAGAGTGGCAAAACACTGAGTGGAGGAAATCTCACAACGTAGGGTTTCGACTCCCATAAGACGATTGAGAAAGGCCCGTAGGCATGTGAGGGTTTCGACATTGCACTATGGGGCGAGTTCTGATATCGCATTATGGAGCGAGTTTTGACACTGCACTATGGATACCGAGTGGGGAAAGTCTCATCTTGGAGCGAGTTTCGACGCTGCATTATGGATATCGAGTGGGGGAAATCCCATCTCGGTGCGAGTTCTGACGTTGCGCTATGGATACCGAGTGGGGAAAATCCCATATCTGTGCAGGTTTCGATGCCGCGCTATGGAGCGGGTTCTGTCACCGCGTTACTGCCTCTGAGTGGGGCACATCCATCATTAGGGGTTTTCTTGGCTGCCTCAAGTGGAGGAAATCGCATCATTGGGGCATGTGGTTGGATGTATGTCGGTATTTGTGCTAACACTTTGATGCGGGGGCTTATCCTATCTAGAGTGTTATAGACGTGATCCTCTAAGTGGGGGCATATCCTATTAGCGGAAGACCACAATCAGCCTCCGCGTTCGGGAAATCCCATCATCGGGGCGTCACAGATGGATGGTCGCTGAAACTGCCCCCGAGTGGGGGCACATCCTCTCATCGGGGGATTGTCATGGCTGCCTCCGAGCGAGGGAAAATTCCATCACTGGGGCTCATGCTGGATTGTTGAATCTGTAAAGTGTAAAGCATAAAACAATATTTATTTAAAATGCAATATAATAAAAGGGTTCAGAAGGGAGTACATACCGTCTGAAGGAGAGTCTGTCAGTTCAATCGATCGTTCTATACTGAGTGATTGTGTTTTGCTCTCGAAAAGATGGGGCGTTCGACTTTCGCGAAAGGGTGAAGACGTACTTCTTGAGGAAATCTTGCTGGATGAGCTTTTCTAAATATCTCTGGAGGGCCAACAATAGATGGTTTGGTGCCCCTTGTGCTCGTGGAACGAGCAGTACTCCTTCGACCCAGTCAGTGACAGATTGGACTGGATCGATTTCGAACGTCTAACCCATGATTGATCTTTGAAGGTGTTGAAGACTTCATCGATCGGGAGCTTTAATGGAGTGAAATGTTCTGCAGACTTGTAGCCTGGACTACACTTGACAGTATTATGGAGAGTGCCTGCTTCTTGTAGTGAGGCTGCCCGTATGCCGGTCGGGAATATGATCGTAAGCTTCGCGGGTGGACTTTGATTTTGTTCCGTCCTCGCTAAGCTTTATTGAAGAGTTGGAGGAAGCCTTCATCGTTTCCTCCAGCTGGATGAATGGCACTGCTCGAGAGAGAGTTGCGGTCATTTGGTGACATTGTGCTTCAGGAGATGCTTGTACAAAAGATGAGTGAACGTGAGTGTGGATACTTCCTCTCCACAGTTGGAGATTTTGGCGAGTTAACTCTAAAAGAAGTTGATATAAGATTTGAGGCTATCTTTTAGCCTCATTTTGACGGAGAAGAGGTGGGGGCTACTCTTCTTGACTTCTTGGCGAGTAATATATTGCGTGAGGAAGGCCTCGGTGATTTTCGAGAAGTTGTAGAGAGAGCAGGGTGTTGGGGAGTAGAACCACTCCGATGCTGCATCTCTAAGACTAGAGGGGAATGGAAGGCACATTATTCGGTCGTTTTGAGAGTAGAGCATTTTCTCTTGAAAATAGCGGATGTGCTACACTGGATCGTTCGCTCTATTGTAGCTGTTGAAAGTAAGAGTCAAGAACTTCAGAAGCTCACACCCTTGTATGTCCTTAGAAAGTGGGGAGTCGTCGAGGCGGGTAGTCGGAACCAATGCTGGGGGGAGCTTGGCCTCCACGATCGGCTTCTGGATCAACTCCTCGAGGACGCGGAGATTTGGGTACCCGCCATTCTCTCTTCGCCCTCTGCCTGTGTGGATCTATTCTGAAGGGCGACGACTTGAGCCTGGAACTTTTGGTTGAGTAGCTTCAGCTCTTTTTATTCGTGAAGGATGTTGCAGTTGATAATCACCTGCTTCCGCTCGCGATCTGATTTCTATTGTTGTTCCCTCATTTGTTCCATCTCTCAGAGCATTTAAAACAACTGGTCTTCTTGTTGTTGTGGAGGTTGGGTACGGACAGACGACTTCTGCATAGTGGCAGTACTCTCCGCGAACAGTTGCTTCGCTTGGAGGCGCGCCTCCGACAGTCGTCTTGGCCTTGCCTTTAGAGTTGTGCCACAGATAACTTTTTTGTGTGGGACCATCGCTGATAAAAAGATGCTATTTGAAGAAGGTTGAATGGGGGGGTGAGATCTTGAGTGTGAGGATTCAGATCTCAATGAAAACACAAATATAGGGATAAATTTCTAGAAAAAATTATTTATACTTCAAATTTTAACCTGGATTTGAGAGGGAGTAGAAAAAAAAGCAATCGCAAAGATTCGGTTTTATGTGGAATCCCAATTTAAGAAAAATCATGTGGAGGAGGAGAGAATTCACTATTGTCAGAGGATTGCAGTGTATTCTATAAAGAAACTCTGTTTTTCTAGCTAAATATCTCCAGTAAAAATGTATCTGTTAAAAACTGTCTGTACTGTCCCTATCCCCTCTCGATATTATATATACTCGGGGTTTTCTATTGATAGTGCGAGTCATGCGGGAATCCATAACCGCACGATTTACACATTGCGATCTTTTGTAACGGTCTGAATTGTGTTCTTGATTGCGGAAGTGATATCTGTTGCTTTTTATAATTGCTTTTGTTAAAATATGAATTGTGGACCATATTTGAAATATGGAATGACCTGGTGGCGTAACAGACTCCACAACTATAGGCAGGACTTGATGGAGTCGGTTACAGAAATTGTCTTGCTCAAGTCGGGAGAACTGATTTCGGGAGGATGAACATTCTCGGAAAATTGATTTCCTCAGGAGAAGGGAATGGTCTCGGGAATGTTCTGGACGCTGCTCTTACTCGGAGCTTTTCTTGCGAGTGTCTTCGGAAAATTCTGATGGCGAGGGATTATTTTGATCGTAGCATGGGTCAGATTTTATCCACTACAATTTTCAGCAAAAGAAGCGAGTGAAATATCAAATGCTATCATTTTGCGTTCATACTAGCTCTTCTTACACTTTTCCGGACCACATTCATGATTTTGGAAACAAATATTGGAAAATATTTATATAATACTAATAAGTATGTGATATCGTATTTTCTATAAATCGTTCTTTTTTCCTGTTTACTGCTACACTAATGTTGATTTTATCTTTGCATAGAGTTTATCTTCTTATAGTGTAATGAGGTACAATCAGATTTGATTGCTGCAACCTTTTTCTAATCATATTTCTCTTAAATCTATTCATATTTCTCTTAATTTAAGGTCTAGAGAGTAGAGTGGTATTGGGGAAGAGCAGACAAAAATGGTTATAAACCAGCATGGTTTTTGATTCAGTTTTTGACGGGAAAAATAAGAGAAGGTTCTCCATGAGTCCAGAATCCATGGATTTCAAGCAGAAGAAGCGATTAAAGAGTGCAAAGAACAAATATTTGAAGCCTGGTGCACTGGCCCAGCTCCGATATAGCAGGACCACAAGCAGGTCCTGCACAGACATTGGCAAGAAGAGAGTGCTTGTGTTGGATGCTGAGGAGGACAAAGTGGATCTTTTTCATAAAGAAGAGGTTGTTGTTCATGGTAAAACACCTGCTACATCTCCGAGTAGAATAATCCAGGCAGCACCGGAGGTAGAAGATGAAACCAAGCAACAAATGTTTACCAACTACACCTAAAACTCCGGAAGCAGGAACTGGAAGCCAGTCAAGGCTTGAATCTCTTCCTATGGACCTACTGGTATGTGATTGATGACCCTTAACTTAAGGTTCTTTCTTTACTAGCCTTTGTCTTTGGCTAGCTCTCACTGGTTATCTTGACATGAACTTTGATTGTCGTGTTTTGCAAGGTTAAAATCCTATGCCACCTGCATCATGATCAACTACGTGCAGTTTTTTCATGTTAGCCAGCGCATTCGGACAGCTGTAAGCTCTCATATCTCAATTCAGTTGGTCTAATAACTTAGGAACAAGTGAGCTGCCTTTCCTTATTTATAATAGAAATAGACCACTCAATGAATGTTTAATTACATACCTGGTGTTATTAAATTATGTTTTGCTAAAAAAACACACCATTTGTGTTTGTCTCTCCTTTTACTCTAGGTCTGAATATTTTATGTGCTTTCTCCTTTTTGTTAACTTGATAGCATGTGTGTGTGAACAAGCTTCTCTTTGAAGTATTAAATTCTAGGCTGCTCTAATTACCTCAGCGGTGATTTTATTTAACTAATAATAATTAATAACTCCAATTTACAGTAAATAGATTTATCCTTCTATTTATGTCCAAAATATTTTAAATGTCGATCTAAAGCTTGCGAACAGTTCACGCGCAGCTACCTTTCACATGAAGTATATGAAAGCTTGAAGTTTTAGGATTTTTTTTCCTGCATTTATTTTAACTCAGTTTTGAGTAAGAAAAGATATTCTCTGTCTGAACCGCCTATTAGGTTGCATAGACATATCCAACAGTGACAACAAGTTGTGAAACACACAAGAATATGGGCAATATTGAAAAACTACACAGTGCCAACAATATATGCAATATATGGAACATATTGTTCCTAAAAAAGACTAGATATAGAACACACACAGGAATATGGAAATATTGAAAAACTAAGGTCGAACATGGCAAGGATATTATATTTTATAAAAATAATATTATCTTTAACTTGTTTATTTGAAATATAATTGATAAACAACAAAATACACAGGGAAAATAAGTCCAAGAACTTGAAAGAAACTTACTATCCTCAGATGAGTCCAACTCATCTAAACTTTAAATATGAAAATCCTCAAATAGCATTCTATGGGAACAGTCCTTTATTTTATTATCTATTTACCAGCAAGAGAAATAACCTAACAGCATCACCCGATCAAATCAAATGAATTATATAAACTGTCACTTGTATGTCAATTAATTTCTTAGTGTAAACATATCTGATATGTTCAGGGGGCATCATAATATGTCTCTGATGTGTTACATAGTTCAGAGAATGTCAAAGACAGGATACATGTCAGATGTGTCTAGGTAGATGTAGCTTAGAGAATGTCAAAAGGTGTACACCACACACACACACACACACACACACACACCACACACACACACACACACACACACACTCTCACGTATCCATGAATTTTTGGAGTATCAGTTTATCCATTAGGACCATTACCTGCAGACAAGGGTGTGCCTCCATTGAAGTATCTGTGCATCATAGACTAGGAATGTTCCTTATGTTCCTTTGCTTAATCTAATAGCTCGCGGAATGCAATGCTGGTTGAACGTCTTTTGCCTGAAGTGCTGCTGGACATCAGCAGTTGTCGGCAGTTCTTCTCGTGCTTCTATTTAGCTATGCCATACTTTTCAACATAGCATAGAAATTCAATATTTTTCTTTCTAGTTGAATTCTTCATATGTTTCGTGCTTCATTCTGAAAGAGCTTGTTGACAGATTGTATTTCATTAGTTTGAAAATTTTATATAATGAACTTTAGCTACTTATTGCTATGTTTTATTTAATTGTGCTATATTCTGACATATATTCTGACATTGGGTGTAGATGTATCATGTATACTTTTTGTTTAAGTTCTAGTTATTGTATTTATTTATTTATTTTTCATTTAACCATGCCTTGTTTCACTGTAAGTCATCACTTATCAGAATAATCTTTATATTGGACTCTATAAAATTAGCATATTTGTTTTCTAATCTTAGAGCCTGTTGTCAGTTTGGGAGATTTTTTATTCCTTTATGTGAATTCTGAATATTTTACATTTTTTTACTTAGGAAGAGATGACTGTGGGGAAGCTTTACAGCTGCCATGACTTTATCTATTGGATTCTGTGCAGTTTATACATGACTTTCAGCATTCGTTTTGACATTGTTTATATCATTTTGCATTTTACCACTGCGTTTCTCAGTTGGGTCAAGTGTGTTCTGTATGCTACCATAATTATAAGTTAATAAATATCAATCCTGGTTGTTCGCTATAATTTTAACAACAATAAACACTCTCATGCCAACTAGGATCATCAAAACATGTCTCTTGCCTCTAAATTGTTGTTACTCCAATGCATGAAAACCCCTTTAAAATCTCTCCTTTTCACCCTCTGTATTTTGTATTTACAATCCTAATGGAGGCATGCATTTTTGAAGCTTCATTTCAGGAAACTATGCCTTGTTAGAAGTTTCATTCTTGGGAGCTTTCCCTAAAAGTTTGTGTTTTAACAATTAGCTATATGTTCTTTACAGATATTGAGTGCTGTGTGCGTGTGCACACGTGTTATATATGGAAATTGCATTTACGTGCAAAATGTTCACACATCTAATATCAATAAGATTGTTTGTGAACTGTCTTGTGTATGGATTGTATGATATGTAAACTGCACTCCTAACCCCAATGTAATATAACTTTGACCACCTCAATAGATTCGAGCCATTATGGGAACTGTCCTCCTTGCTACTATAGATAGAGGACGGAAATATTTATTTACTCCTAATATTGTACTATATTGTGTTGCTATTAGACGGACAAGGGGTTCCACCCCCATGAATTAGCGGCCTACTTGTCATGTATACTAGTAGTATATATAATAAAGTACTTGTACTACAATTAGCATTACCCAAATAGGACTCCTCTCTCTTCAATGGAGGTGAGCCATTACTCTGCTCACCGGAGTCTACATGTAAATATAATAAGTCCCTAGCCATAATCTCAGAAACACTCTATCTTAGCCAATCTTATTACAGTAGCACTCCCATTTGCAAAGACCGCAAGCCTTGAGTCACTTGTTTGTGAATGTTGTCTATGACTCGACCACATCATTCTTTTCTGAAATGGGCTATAGCTTCAGTGAGTATCGAGTCAATGACCTTCTCAAGCCCTTCCATGACTCCATGCGTGACACTTACCGGCTTCTCCTTGGTTACTGAACCTATACTTGTAACTTCCTTCCTTTTCTTATGTAACTGACCTATTATATTCAAGCCTTTGCTTTTTCAAGGTTCTAAACATAAATTTGCTATCAGCCTTTTTTTGACTTTCATGCTTTGCTTTTCCAAGATTATCAATATTGATAGATTATGCATCATATATGGTAATATTTTATGAGTGAGTAAACCTGCCACGCTGTACCTGTCTTCTTGAGATTTTAGATGACAAGTTTATTGTTGAATTGTTGTTTTTTTTACCAGGTTCAGTTGGCCAGGCAATATACTTCAATTACACTACACCCGATCGTTCCAGACAAGAAATGCTTAGAACAAAGACTCCTCTTCCAACCGAACACTGGCCTTTTGTTAGGTATGCCAAATAAAAGGCCCATCTTTTTCTGTAACTACTGATTCATTTACTGAAAATCACTGTCTTATTTTTAATGAAGTTTCAGCAAGGGAGATGGCAAGGGCATCTGGATTTCCAGTCCACGCACCCCAAAAGCTCCAAAGCATGGGCCTCGCCCCCCTCGCCTTTATAAGATGGACATAAAACAAATTGCAGCTGTTCTTTTCCGGGAGACTACATTCCCTTCAAAATGCATCGTTCCTCCAGGCTTGCCGCTGCCTGTTCTGAAGCCTGTGGCTTCCAATAGGGTTCTATTTTGTGAAGATGAGTTGTGCCAGGCAGTGGCACAGAATAAACTCCGCTAAGAAATTATCGGGTCCTCTCTTCTTTTATATATCATATATATATATATATATGTAAATGTCTTTTCCTCTGTTTTTTTTTATAATCTCTATTAAAAGGATGTAGGTTTGTATCTTGCAAATGCTGCATATGGGCACTAATGCTCTCTGGGATAGGAAAGATTGTGAAATGGGTTATCAGCTTATAACAAGGCTAGTCATGAGCTTTTTATATGTTTGTTTTTGGTTCTTTGTACATCTCTCTCTCTCTCTCTCTCTCTCTCTTTCTCTATATATATTATATATATATATATATATATATATATATATATATATTATAATATATATATATATACATCTCTCTCTCTCTCTCTCTCTCTCTCTATATATATATATATATATATATATATATAGACTTGTATCCTTTCAAAGGATTTGATTCCGGATCCTTCCCACTCAAATTCAACCCTCCAACATTCGAATACAAGATCCACTCCTTTGAAGTTGATCTATACTATTTCAAGTATCTATAAATCAAAAATCAAGTGTTTTAAATACTTTTTGCCCATCCATCAAGTAGGGGAAAAACGGACGGCCTAAATAGTGAGTTGGTTAGTTTAACGGTGTAGAACATTTGAAATCTAACAAAAATTAGTTTATAGGGGTTTTTAAATGTTTAAATCATATAAAATGGCCGGATCGAGAATTTGTATGTCTAAAGACATAGATCTAATCAACTCACTACTTTCGGCCGTCCATTTTGCGTCGCTTGATGGATGGGCAAAAAGTATTTAAAACACTTGATTTTTGGTTATAGATACTTGAAATAGTATAGATCAACTTTAACGGAGTGGATCTTGTATTCGAATGTTGGAGGGTTGATTTTGAGTGGGAAGGATCCGGGATCAAATCCTTTTGAAAGGATACAAGTCTATCTCTCTATATATATATATATATATATATATATATATATATATATATATATATATATATATATATGAGAAAAATGTATATCAGCCTGCGACTGAGAGAACTCTCTCAGCCTGCGGTGACGTGGCTCAATTTTGTCACCCCACTAACTTGCGGCCCGCTTATAGGAAGAAGTTAAATTACTAAATACCCTTTATGAAAAGCTTTCTTTCGGTAATTTTCGCTATTGTTTATTATTATTTGCCCACAAGGCAATTTTTGGACCGTTCGTTGTCAGATTTAGATTATTATTTATTATTATTTTCCCCCTTTTTTTGCCGCTCTTTATAGGATTTAGGTTATTGTTTATAAATTATTTACAATGCAAATGTAAACAATGAACGACATTGCGACCAAGGTCGCATAAGTCTACAGTGCAAACATAGACATCTGCGGCCATGGTCTACACTGCGACCAAGGTCGCAATCATCTACAGTGCAAACATAAACAACTGCGACCAGGGTCAATAATGCGACCAAGGTCGCATAAGTATACAGTACAAACATAAACAACTGCGACCAGGGTCGACACTGTGATCATGGTCGCATAAGTATACAGTGCAACATAAACAACTTCGACCCGGGTCCACACTGCGACCAAGGTCGCATAAGACTACAGTGCAACATAATCAATTGCGACCCGGGAATTAAAAAAATGACGTTAAATACACTGCGACCATGGTCGCAGGACACTACAACGCATATTGAGACAACTGCGACCCATGTCGCAGTATGTAATAAAAAAAAGGACCTTTTATATACTGCGACCAACGTCGCATTCGTATAAAATAAAAGACCAAAAAAAAAAATAAAAACTCTACGATCTAAGATGAACAGATCTGCAACTATAATTTTAACTACTGCGAACGAGTTCGACAAATAGTGTATGAAAAAAAAATTTGGCTTAAAAAAATATTAGCAAGGTCGCATACATATACATCGCTTTTTCAAAAAATACTGCGACCATGGTAAAAATAAAAGGAAATGTTTTTACATTAGGTAAAAAGTTGTGAGTGAGGGTATTTTCGGAAAATACAATGTTGAGGTGACTGACATTAAATTAGGCGGGATTGTTCAGGTTTTTGTCCGCCAAATTTATGACAGATTTGTAGATCTGATGTTGCCACGTCCCGCCGGCTGAGAGAGTTCTCTCAGCCGCAGGCTGATACAGTAACCCCTATATATATATATATATATATATATATATATATATATAATATATATATATATATATATAGTGTCTTTTGTTCTCTGATTACTGTTTATCTCTCTTTATATATATAGTGTCTTTTGTTCTCTGATTACTGTTTATCTCTCTTTCAATTCAATATGATAAGGTGGTGATTTTGGTGTGCAGTGAGGATTTGCTCTTTAACTAGTACTGGATAGATTTTGGTTCCTGATATGCTTTGACTTCTCTGGTATCAAGAAATGAAATAGGCTGAAAGTTTTGTGGCTGACTGACTGACATCAAATTAGAAGCTTTTCACTGTTGTTTGCATCATAAATCAGGCTCTCTTCTTTGAAATTGTACATGAGATTATCTAGCACTGAGTATCAGGTTACTTTTAAATAGTCAATTGAGTATTGACAGTCAGATCAATTATTTGCCTGTTATATCATGTGGCTTTGCTTGATTAGTGAATAACCAAAAAAAATAATTATGAGAATGGTAACCACCAATTTCTCAATTTTGCATTCCATTACTGAACAAAAAGTCTAATTGGCATTACTTTAACTTTGAGAAATTCATCTTACCCTACCCAGTTCATATATTTATCTATTAATTATGTCTCATTTGACTCAACAAGTTCACTCTCAAATTGCTTATTATGATCTCAGTTGACCTTCAAAATGAGTCAAGCTTATGAAGATTTTGCGCAATATCATTGCTTAGCCTGCATGAATAACAATGATTATGTGCTTGAAAGTATTATCATAATATCTTATTTGGTATTGGATTATGCTTTCAAAAATATGATAAAATGTAGAGCCCAATGTGGGCATGTCACATGTGACATAAGTAGAGGTGCCATCGGATCGGATACGGATCGATATTACCTCTACCATATCCATATCCGCACCCAACCTTCAGACACGGATACGAATACGGATATTGGCGGATGTGAAAAAATGATCTCCGTATCCGCCAAAATCGGATATCAGATTTAAATCGGATATTAGCGGATCGGATGCGGATACTAATCGGAAATGTTAAAAATGAATATGGTTAAAGATAAATTAAATAAATACTTATATTACTTTTTATCTCATCTACTACAATATTAAATGTGATACATACTATGATATTATTGTGTACATATCAATACATTCATCGTATTTATTGCCATTTGACTTCTATAACAATAAATTACACGTCCTCCGATGCTAAATGCCGATTCAGATGACATGGTTGATGTCGAAATACTCAAAATATCATGTGGTGCTCTTGTAAGAATCGAATACTTTTCACTATTACTTTTTCACACAACTCAAAATATCAAAATTTAATACCTTATTCTATTGAAGAATAGTCTTCTCCATACCGATATCATTATGAAGCACGCAATATTCGGATATCGGATCGGATACGAATAAGACATTACTTTTACCATATCCGTATCCGCACCTACCTTTCGGATACGGATACGGATACGAATATTGACAGATGTGAAAAAATGATATCCGTATCCGGATTAGAGGCGGATTCGGATGCGGATATCCGTGGAGAATCCGTATCCGGTGGCACCCCTAGACATAAGACAAATGTACTCCGTCCTAAAACTGTGGACAGGTCTACATCCACACTCAACACGATCCCAATTTAAGGCCTAAAGAAAGATGGGGGTTGGACTAACTTTAGGGCCTTTTGTTTCAGAGAAAATGGGCTGGGAATTATTTATTTTTTCTGAATTTGTGCGCTTGTCTCTCTTCTTAGCACACAATTTTTTGTTTGCTGATTTTAAGCTGAAAAAAGACTTCAAATAGAGAGAAAAACAGTAGAAAAGTGGCAAAATGTAGGGAGCTGATTTTCCACTTGAATTTTTTTTTTTGTGAGAAATTCAAGTCTAGATTTTCCAACCAAACAGATCCTTAGCTTCCTCTGTATTACTTTAATTTTAGGAAGAAAATATTATAGATTTTTTTTAATAATAATTTTAAGGAAAAAGAAGGGCACATTATGTGGAGATACCAACTCCTTGCATGTTTCATGGATGCCAGGTTTCCACGTTTGATACTGGGTAAACCTTCATTTCACCATCAACAAGATTTTTTTTAGTGCACCTAAAAGTTTGAAAATTCTTAGAGTTTCTTAGAGTTTCATAAAATAGAGGGTGTGAATTTTTGACCAAACTTCATGAGTCCAAACCCATTTGACCCCTAAAAAAAGTGCAAATATTTTAAATCTTTATATTACAATGAAAGATTTTCTCAAGTTCATAATTCAAGTATTACTTTACTTTTAATGTGGGTCACAAATGTTTTTACTATTTCCTTTTTTTTTTTACTCTTGATTTTCTCTTAGCCCTCATACAAATAGTTGGATTTTTGATAGTTGCATGGCATGAAGACAAATAATTCAACCTTAAAATTTGAAATTTTCACGTACAATATAAGTTTGCCTCATAATCTTAAAAAAAGGAAACTAATTTGCCTTTTAGCAGCCCCCAACTGCTCTTTTACCTGGTTCTCCTCTCTTTCTTTGTCATCGCCTGTTTCGTTTCTTTCTGCTTGGTGTGTTCCCTCTCAAAACCCCTTCTCAATGGACAGGCTTATCTCTTCACCTTCTCCTTCTTCCTCCTCTCTAATCCCAAGCCCAAGGCCTGCTGCTCGCCTCCTCTCCTCTTCCTCTCCCTTCCCCTCTTCTTTCAGGAGACTCTCGCGGCTTCCTCTTCTCCCCCTCAAGCCCATCTCCGTCTCCCTCTTCTCCAAACAAGAGGGTCCACCGCCACCGCCGCCACTGCCTTCTCCTCCGCTTAAACTTCTCCTGTCAGAGAACAAGAGATCGAAGGACTACCCGCGTGCCCAGCTCGCCAAAGCAGCAGATTTGACCGCTCCCCTCCTCCAAAAGGTACAATCTTACATCTTCTTCTTCTTCTTGAATCCCCTTTCCGTTATTTGCTTGATTTAGTTGTTGTTGGTGCTTTCTTGGGGATTAGTGATTTTAGTTGTGGGAGTAGAACATGGGTTTTGCTTGTGAACGCTGGATTAGAGCAGATGACAGAATTCGGGGCTGGGTTTTTCGTGGGATGGGTTGAAAGATCTAATTTTTGTAATCATGGGTATATTTTTTTGATGGCAAGAACAACCTAATAATGTGCCTGGATAATATTTGGTAGCAGAGTTTCTTATAGGAGTATTCTTGTGATAAAGAAGCCTTTGTACAATTTATGGAAGATATCTATTTTTCCATTAACCGAATGTTTAGTATTGGCCTGAGTCTGTACTAGTATTTCCAGGCTTTTATAAATAACAAGATTCATACAAACAACAACAACAACAACAACTAAGCCATTTGTCCCAATTTGGGGCAGGCTACATGAACCAAAAGAGAATTACGTCAGTTCGGGCACATGGATCAACGTTGTCCACTCATTCCTATCGAGCAATATGCCTTCACTAAGACCTTTAGCCTCTATACCTTGTCGTATTACCTCCATCCATATTTTCTTCGGTCTCCTCTGCGCTCTTTTAACTTGCCCTAATTTGATACGCTCTACTCGCTGAACTGACGCATCTGTAGGTCTACGTCGCACATGACCAAACCATCGTAGGCGGTTTTCTCTCATCTTCTCTTCTACAGAGGCTACGCCTATCTTTGTACGAATATTCTCATTTCTCATCTTATCTTTCCTCGTGTTATCACATTTTCCAACATTCTGTGCCATATAACAAAACTGGCCTAATAGCAGTCCGATAAAACTTTCTCTTCAGCCATAACGGAATATTATGATCACATAAAACTCTTGTTGCGCTCCTCCATTTCAACCAACCGGCTTAGATCCTATGGTTGACATCACTATTGATCTTCGCATTCTTTTGGATAATAGATTCTAAGTACTTAAAATGACTGCTCATCGGTATTTCTTGACCATCTAGTGTCACAATACTATAATATCAGATTTCTTGTATACTGAATTTACACGCCATATACTCTATTTTGGTCCTACTTAATCTAAAACCTCGAGATTCTAGAGTTTGTCTTTATAACTCTAATTTTGCATTTATCCCACCTCTCGTTTCATCGACTAGGACAATATCATCAGCAAATAGCATATACCATGGTATCTCATCCTGAATAGCTCTAGTAAGCTTATCCATCACTATGACAAATAAGAATGGATTCAATGCGAATCCTTGATGCAATCCAATTGTGATAGAAAAATCACTTGTTATGCCTCCACAAGTTCTGACATTTGCCACTACTCTATCGTACATGTCTCTGATTATGTTAATATATTTGATGGGGACTCCTTTTTTCATTAATGTCCACCATAACACTTCTCTTGGCACCTTATTATAAGCTTTTTCATAATCAATAAAGACCATATGCAAATTTATCTTTTTCTCTCGAAATCGCTCTATAAGTTGACGAAGCAAATGAATAGCCTCTGTTGTCGATTGCCCCGACATGAACCCAAATTGGTTCTATGATATTTTAACATTCTGCCTTAACTTGTGTTCAATTACCCCCAGTGTTGTTAGAGGCGACCGAAGCGATGCGCTTCAGGCGCGAGGCGAAGCGAGGCGCAATAATGCGCCCCGCATCGTAGGCGAGGCGCGCGGGCAGCGCGAGGCGCGCGCCCGAATGCGCCTCGCGTGCGCCTCGCCCGAGGCGCGAGGCGATGGCCTCTATGTGTTTATTGTTTGTGGGGCTGGTCTAACAACCCGCTAATTTAGCAGGTAAACCCGGCCCGCTTAAGTTAGATAAAAAGTAAAAATGAAAAAAAACTACTCATTAACTGCAGGCGAACCCGATCTAGGGCAGAGAGCCCCTCGCATTCGTCGCTATCGCCTTTGTCACTATCGCCTTTGTCGTCGTCACCAGATTAGCACTCTCTCTCCACTCCAGCTCCCTCTCTTTCGACCCTCTTGATTTATCTCTGTCTCTCCTCTCTCAGAGGCAGGGATCTCTCATCTCTGAGAGAGAAGAGAGACAAAGAGAGATTAAGATAGAGAGGAAGAGGGAGGGGAGAGAGCTGGAGAGGAGAAAGAGATCAGGAGAAATAAAGAGAGACATGTCTCTGATGCATTTTTAGTGTAAATTTTTAGTAGATTTTTAGTGTAAAATTTTTAATGCACATTTAGTGTGCATTTTTCAATATCTTGGAATACAAAAAAGAATACATTCATAATCATGCGCCTCACTGAATACATCTATAATACATCAATATAGAAAAAATACATCCATACAAAGAAGAAATCCATAATACATCCATACATAGAAAAGAATACATTCATAATACATACATATAAAAAGAAAAAATATGCGCCTCATTGAAGTGAGGCGATCGCCTTGCCTTGCGCCTTGCGCTTCGTGTGCGCCGGATCCTTTGCGCCTCACATTGCGCCTCACGCCTCCTTCCCAAAGCTTCAGAGTGTGACGCATGAGTTTTTTTCCATGATAGTTTGAACAACTCTGGATATCAGCCTTATTCTTATAGAGAGGTACTAGGGTACTCTTCATCCACTCATTTGGCATCTTTTTATTTAGTTAGATCTTGTTAAAGATGTTTGTCAGCCATCTCACGCCCACCTCTCCTAAACATCTCCGTACCTCAATAGAAATTCCATCCGGGCCAACGGCTTTCCTTGACTTCATCCTTTTCAAGGTCTCTTTAACTTCAGATTCGCTAATTTTGCGTATATAATTACGATTCATATTTTGACACTGAATGGTAAGGTCATCCAAATCTTGAGTAGAGTTACCATTAAATAATTTGTCAAAATACTCTTTTCATCTTTCTTTGATTTCTTCGTTTCGAACTAAAACCTTCTGATCCTCATCTTTGATACACCTCACAGTACATAAGTATCTAGTTTTTCTCTGTCTTATTCGAGCAATTCTGTATATATCCTTTTCAACCTTTTTGGTGTCCAACTTCTCATACACTTCTTTGTACACTTTAGCTCTTGCATTCTAAACAGCTTTCTTAGCCTCCTTTTTGGCTAGCTTATACCTCTCAAACCTCACTCTTCACAATTTTTCTTCAAACCTCTGTAAGAGTTTCGTTTGATCTTAATGACAGCTTTTACTTCTTCATTCCACCATGATGTATCCTTACATGGTGAAGCACCACCTCGTGACTCACCAAGTACATCTTTATCTACTCTTTTAATACAACTAGCAATTTTGTTCCATGTTGTATTGGGATCATCTTGGGCTTTTCAGTCTGCTTCGTGTACTACTCGATCTATAAAAACTCCTTGATTATCTTCTTTTAACCGCCACCACTTAATCTCAGGATCTAACTTACGTTTAATCTTTCTAAATCTCCTTCTAATTCAGATATCTAAATTAAGAGTCTATGTTGAGTTACTGCACTCTTATCCAGTACTACCCTACAACCCATACAACAACCTCTATCTACTTTCCTAGTTAAAAAGAAGTCTATTTGGCTGACACTTGATCCACTTCTAAAAGTGATCAAGTGAGACTCTCTCTTCTTAATCCAAATATTCGTTAAGATCAAATCATAGGACAAAGCAAATCTAGAATCAAATTTCCTGGTTCATTTCTTTCCCCAAAATCAAATCTTCCATGAACACTATCAAACCCATAACGACTAGTTCCTACATGCCTATTGAGGTCATGAAAAGCTTTTCTCTAATGGGTATGCCTTACACTATCTCAGTTAAATCCTCTCAAAATTGACGCATACTAGACTCATCAAGTCCTACTTGTGGTGCATAGACACTAATAACATTAAAAATCTCCCTCCCTAAAATAAATTTAATTAGTAAAATCCTTTCACCCTTTCTCCTAACCTCCACTACGTTCTCAAACAATTGTTTATCTATGATCACACCCACCCCATTATGCTTTCTATCTCTACCAGTATACCAAAGTTTATAACCCCAAGGCTCTATAATTCTAGCACTTTCATCTACCCACTTAGTTTTCTGCATACACAAAATACTAACATTCTGTATAACTATGACATCAACTAACTCTTCTAATCTACCTGTAAGAGAATCTATGTTCATAATGCTAACCTAATCTTATATTCATGAGCTAATTTTTTTACTCTCACCCGCTCATAAAAGTGTGAGAACTCTTGATCATTTGACACCACATCCGGGCGTCGATGTGGCGTGTCGTTTTTGGATGATGACCTAGCAACTCTTGCCCACTTTTCACTACACTCGAGCGCTGATGCAGCGCGTCGCTTAGTAGGAAACGCCCCAACGAAATTCATACCCTTTTTAAAAATTTGCATCTTTAGTTCCAACAGTAAATGCAAAACAGAAGGAAAGAAGGACAAGGGAAAACCAAGAAGGGAAAAGATAAGGAAGTGGTCTTTCATTGTATCAAGTCAGGGAGTAACTCTTGACACAGTTAACAACTAAAAAACATGATGAGTACCCAATGGGGATGCCACTCTAGTACTATGTCTTCAATATGCAATCTTGCTTCTTCTCATCGTTGAATACCCTTTTTCTTGTTATTTGCTTGATTTAGTTATTGTTGGTGCTTTCTTGGGACTCTAGTGATTTTAGTGGTGGGAGTAGGACATGGGTTTTACTTGCTAACACTGGCGTATATTAGATGACAAAATTCCGCACTGGATTTTTCGTGGGATGGGTTGAAAAAAATCTAACTTTTGTAATCTTGAGTATCATTTTTTGATGGCAAGAACAACCCAATAATGTGCCAGCAAAGGAATCGATGGTCTCTCGGCAATAATTAGGTAGTAGGGTCTATAAAGGAGCATCTCATGGAGAGATCTTAGGAGCATTCTTGTGAGCAAGAAGGGTTTGTGCAATTTCCCGATGATGTCTATTTTTCCATTAGCCATATGTTTGTATTGGCTCAAGGGGTTGTGATAGTATTTGCATGCTTTATCATTCAACAAGATTCATACTGTTAAAAAAAAATTGCACCTTCGGTTTCAGTTGAAAATACAAACAGAAATAAGGGAAAAGATAAGAAAGTGGTCTTTTATTATGTCAGGTTAGTGAGTGGTTCTTGGCACAGTTACTAACTAACAACATGATGATGCGTCTCTCTACCACTATGCCCTCAATATGAGAATCACTATCATGAAGGGGCTCAAAGAATGGTTACATCCTGACAGAGGGCATAGAATGATGCTAACCCAGGCAACATGATTCAGAATTCATTTATTGATGATAAATTTATCTGAACCGCAAACTAACTTCTTCAAATTCTCCAAGGAGATTCAAAACAAACGTTGGGGTATACAACTGATGGTGAGGAAAGTGAAGAATTGAGTTTGATTATGTAGTGGTTAAAATTATGACCCCTAAGATTGCGAAACCCGGCAAGTCTCATAGATTATGGGATCACAGACCTAGTCTCACTCAATTTATCTCACCCGACCACCTGACTGTCAGAGTGGTTACGACCACTAGGTACGTGGGGGCTACATATGCGGATCTGGATCTCAATCTTTGCCAGCCAGCACGCCCCCAACAATCACGCGCCTCTCAAATCAATTACAGTTGGGGCGTTACATGTAATTACGATTGTGGGCAGATCCAAAGACGAAAATCTCGGAGCCCACAACTCAGTTCACTATCTCTCACCTATAAAAGCCGATCTCTTCCTCCTTAGTAAGGGATTGAACCCTAGGGAATTGAATCT
Organism: Agave tequilana; assembly: GCA_038442645.1. Taxonomy (NCBI): domain Eukaryota; kingdom Viridiplantae; phylum Streptophyta; class Magnoliopsida; order Asparagales; family Asparagaceae; genus Agave; species Agave tequilana. The sequence continues at coordinate 76,725 of JAVJIF010014395.1, read as the reverse complement.
GTAATAGAGTGCTGAGACTTTGTAATCTCTCTGATGTAGTGGAATCTCTCTCCTTTCACTGTGATTTTTTTCCTCTATGAGTTTTCACATAAATTCCCTCGTGTTTGCGTTGTTCTACTTTCCCGTTTATAATTGAGTGTAGATAAATTTCCCGGAGGAATTTGCCGCTTACAAATTGAGATTTTTGAATCAATACTCAAAGTTCTCCCATCCACAAACCCCCCTCAAACTCCCCTAAAAAAGCCTCGCTGACATCAGAAATGGCTCCTCCCAGGAAGAGCGCCTCCTAGGCTACTATCGCCAAAGGTAAGTCGGTGGCCGTCGAGGGCATGGGGGCTGTCTATTCTCCTCCCCACCAAGACGTTAACATCAAAGACGCCGGCGAAAAAAACTCTTCCTCAGCTACCATGCTAGAGGCAGGGACCAATCAGCCCGAGACTCAGCTCCCCGCCGAAGGTCAACTTCTCGAGATGCTCGCCAGCCTCTAGAAATAATTGAACGAGCAGCGGGCGGAGGTGATTTGTGAACGTGATCGACTTTCTAAGAGGATCAGGAGATCGGGAGAGCTGGCCCAGCTGGTGGAGTTGACCACAGCTGCGAAGCGTCTGCGGAAGGAGAAGCTCCAGCTAGCTGAGGGCTTTCTGGCTAGGCTGGAGGAGCTTAAGAAGGCGTGGAAAGATGTCTCCTTGTGCGAGGCTATCAGCGAGAAGGCAAAGGAAACCGACTCGCTTCGAGCGCAGCTAGATCAAGAGGTCAAAGAGAAGCTCGAGATTGTGGCAAGGTCTGGAATCTGGAGGTGAGCTCCCGCAAGCATCAACATGCGGCTGAAGACCTGAGAGCTGAGGTGGTGGACTTAAATGACCGCATCCACATCTATTTAGAAGAACTCCAAGACTTGCGCTACGAGTCGCCCAGGGGCGTACCCAGGATGGTGCAGGGAGTTCAAGGCGGAGGCGCTGATGTGGCCCGGCTTCGCTCCTTGACTGTAATTTTTTTGCGTAGCATTGTACTGCAATTCTTGTATCCATTGATCAATAAAATGCCATTTTTTGAATTGTTTTGTTCTTTGCTATTACATCCTTCTTGAGATTTGATTAAGTGTTGCGCTAGGATTTAGTTTTAGAGATATGCTGGGACCGTCATCATAATGAGTGTTTGAATTAGGCTGCTGGGGCTGGAGGAGATGAGGGCGTCTGTGGGCGGAGGCTCCAATTCTGAAGAGAAAGAGCCAAGCATGAAACTCCTCCCAGTGTACCGAGGCAGCCGTAGCCCTGTGACTTGACATCTGAGATCGATGTTCTTGGAGTGGCGATGATTTTGGAGGATGCCTCCAATGTCAAAGTCCTCAGGGAGGTCTTGACTCTGAAGGATACCCCTAATGTCTAAGTCCTCGGAGAGGTGGTGAGCCTGGAGGATGCCCTCGATGCTGAAGTCATCGGGGAGGTGGTGCCCCTGGAAGACACTTGAACTCATGTTGCATGAGTGTCTGACTGCGTTCTACTCTAGGGAGTGAGAGCTAGCAAATGAGGGGGTTCGCCTCTGGGTGCCTCCTTTTAATATCTCTGCAGCGCCTTTAGCTTTAGTCATCATTGCATATGAGCCCGACGTAGGTTGTATGAGTTAGCGGTTAGGAACACTTTCATCTTTCAGGAGAACTTCCATGTGGGCTGGATTGTTGGAGCCATTAAGGAGACTTTCATTTTCAGAAAAGTCTTTGTATAGACTGAATTGTCGGAGAAAGATCCGATACCTGAGTGATTGTAGGCAGAGTTTGATCACTAGGAGCATTTTCATCTTTCAGGAGGACGTCCATCGTCTGTCGGGTTTGACATTAGGAGCTTTTCGTCTTTCAAGAGCGTCCATTGTAGGTCGAGTTTGACCGTTAAGAGCGTCTCCCTCTTTCAGGAGAGCATCCATCTTAGGTCGAGTTTGACCGTTAGGTGCGTCTCTATCTTTCAAGGGAGCGTCTATCATAGGTCGAGTTTGACCGTTGGAGCGTCTCCGTCTTTCAGTAGAACGTCCATCGTAGGTCGAGTTTGACCATTAGGAGCGTCTTTGTCTTTTAAGAGAGCGTCCATCATTTGTTGAGTTTGACTTTTAGGGGTCGAGTTTGACTTTCAGGAGTCAAGTTTTGGGGTGAGAGCTCGAGACGGGCCATCAGAGGGGCTGTCAGGGGAAGGTTTTGGAAAGGCAAAGCCATAGTGGATCTCTTCATTGAACATATTTAAGTTTTATACATAGTACCTTTTCAAATGAAAAAAATTTCATTGCTTGTCAAGCGTCTTCCTATCTTGGTTAGCCATTGTGTATGACCCATTGCCTCCTCTGGTGACTACCGTGTATGGGCTCTCCCAATTTGGTACAAGCTTTATAGAGTTCTTTTCCTGAGTACTCTGGAAGACGCGCTTAAGGATCAAATCGCCAACCTGGAATTCACAGGATTTCACCTTACTGTGGTGTGAAGCCCGGATCTGTTGTTGGTAAGTGGCGATGCGAATCTGCGCTTGTTGTCGTCTTTCCTCTGATTGATCTTGGGCCAGGCGTAGCTGAGCATATTCTGGTCCCACTCGATCCTTTCTGTGCGGAGTGTTGGCATGCGTATGTCAACGGGGATGATGACCTTCGTTCCATATGCTATAGAGAACAAAGTTTTACCCGTCGGGATGCGCTTTGTGGTCCGGTATACCCAGAGCATCACGGGTAACTTTTCCACCCATTTGCTGTTTGCCTTGCCCAGATTCTTCCACAGGCTGTCAAAGATTATGCGATTGCTGATTTTGGCCTGGTCATTGCCTTGTGGGTAGTATGGGTGGAGAACTGATGGGTAATTTTGTATTTGGAGTAAAAGTTCGCTACATGTTTGCTCGCAAAATTAGTTTCATTGTCGGAGAGGATGGTATGAGGAAGCCCGAAGTGACAAATAATATTTTGCCAAAGAAATTTCACTCTTTGTTTTCATGTGACTTCAGAGAGTGGCACCGCTTCTATCCGCTTGGCGAAGTAGTCGGTGGCAACCAGGAGGAATCTGAACTGGGGCAGAGCTCGTGGGAGAGGGCCCACCACATCGAGCCCCCACTGCATGAAAGGTCAGGAGCTCCACAGAGTGTGAAGGTCTTCGCTTGGCCTATTAGAGGCAGGGTGAAACTTTGGCATTGTAGGCAGTTCCTCGCATGCTCTTTGGCGTCATCAAACATTTTGGGCCAATAATACTCTTGGTTAATGGCCTTGTGGGCGAGGGACCGCCCTCCGACATGATTTTTGCAGTTACCATCGTGAATTCCTTGCATTACCCTCCTGGTCTTCTCTGGTCTGAGGCATCTCAAGTACAGGTCGAAGTGTAATTTGAAGTAAGATTTCTTGTACAAGAGCTTCTCGATGAATGTGTACCTAGTGGCTACATGTTGGAGCCTATGTGCTTCTGTTTTGTTGTTAGGCAGGGTCTCATTCTTCAGATAGGCGATAATAGAGTCCCTCCACCCTCGTGAGGTATCTAGGCGGAGGATCTCCTTGTTGGGCCGTTGGATGCTTGGAGTTGGGATGTGCTCGACAGGAATCTCCCTCCGAAACTGATACTCGATCGCTGATGCTAAGTTGGCCAAGGAGTTGGCGTGATTGTTCTCGGACCTCGGAATTCGCTTGAAGTTATAGCGGGAAAACTTGGCCTTTAAGCTGAGGATGAGTTGCACGTATGCCTCCCTCCGTTCATCTTTAGCCGCCAATTCCCCTTTGACTTGGCAGACGTAGTAGATCTCCTATCGGATTTTGGCATTAGTCCATCTTTTAATATTAAAGATTTAGCTGCTTATAAAGGGCCCAATTTTCCCCCCGATAATCCTTTATTGGATGAGCCTTCCCCTGAGCTATCTCCTAAGAGACCCTTACTACCTCCTCTTTCCTAAATACATCCCACCCATATGGCAGAACAAATTGATGAAATTATTGATGATCAGATTGTCTCTACTAGAGATGGTGGTTACCACAGATTTTTGGTTCGTTGGAAAGGACTACCTGATTCTGATAATACTTGGATTAATCGAGAGAAACTCCAATGGTTGGACCCTGATCGTCTGGAGCATTATGAGAGCCGAGGAGGTTCACATTCTACAGAGTCGAGTTTTTCTCAACCTTGGGGGAATGATAGGGACATCTCTCCAAGATTGCAATTCTACACCAGGAGGCGTCGTCGCACTCTTTCAGTTTGGTTCGAGTAGGGCTGGGGAATTCAAGCGACGTTAGGCTGTTCATTTTAATTCTTTTTCCCTTTTATTGTAATTTTTATTTATTTATTTGGTAGTTTTCTTTTAGTCCCATATCGGTTGTAATGGGATCTTCCCGTTGATGTAGGCCTATTTAAGGCCAAGACTGGTATTGTTATTGTTAATTTTTGGAATGAATTAAAATTGCTTTTAAGCTTTGTAGCCTGTATGCTTTGGGTGAGAAACCCTAGGGAGAGAATCCCGCCTGGTTCCTCATCATAATGTTTCAGCTTTCTCAACGTGACGAGGAGAGCGAGAACTAATTTTTCCATCCTTGACATACTGACGTAGTACACTGGCTTCTAGATGCCTTCATTCTCACGAACCTGAGCTTCACTCACAGTGGACTTCGACACAGCGAGATAGAGGAACATGGTCTCTCTGGTGACTGGTTTAGACATGAGTGACGGGGAGGTAAGGTACCTCTTCAGTCCTTGGAATGCAGCGTTGCATTCTTTATCTCAGCGAAAGTCTATTCCATTTTTTTTAAGGCTTGAAACTGGTTCAGAGCTGTGGATTGCATTTATCTGTGATTGGTCGAGGTACTAGTTCAGAGTTGTGAGGCACCCATTCAGTATTTGTACCTCCTTGACGCATGTTGGCGAGTTCATATTTAGGATCGTGTATATCTGATCAGGGTTGTCCTCTATATCCCGCTGAGTGACCAAATACCCCAAGAATTTTTTGGAGGCAACTCTGAAGGTGTATTTCTCCGGGTTAGCTTCATTTGGTACTTCCAGAGAAGATCGAATGCTTCACTCAGGTGGCGGAGATGGTCGGAATGTCAGACGCTTTTCACAAGCATGTCGTCAACGTATACCTCCATGGTATGCCCAATAGATCTTTGAACACTCGGTTGAACATCTGTTGGAAGGTGACTCTGGCGTTCTTTAATCCAAAGGGCATGATCTTGTAGCACAAAATTTTTCGACCGGTAGTGAAGGCGATCTCGTCCTCATCTGGCAGGTACATTTTGATCTGATTGTAGCCCGAGTATGCGTCCATGAACTAAGTGGCTCATGACCCGTCGTGGCCGCCATGAGCCGGTCTATCTTCGGAAGTGGGAAGCTCTCTTTATGGCAAGTTTCATTGAGGTTAGTGAAGTCGATGCATACTCTTCACTTGCCGTTCTTCTTCACGAGGATTGGATTTGCGAGCCAGTCTGGGTAGAATGTCTCTCAGATAAAGCCAGCTCGGAGCAATCAGTCGGCCTTGTCGCTGAGAGCTTGGTTCCTCTCCTAATTCATCTTTCTTAGCTTTTACTTCACTGGTCTGACCCCGAGGTTGATGGCGAGTCGATGACAGATGTTGGCGGGGTCAATGCCCGGCATGTCGGTGGGAGCTCACGTGAAAACGTCCAGGTTGTTGGAGAGGAATCGCTTGAGCATGACCTTCTCATCGGCGGGAAGCCTTGTCTTAATCCGGGGAGCTCGTTCTGGATTCAGGGGGTCCACATGGAATAGTTCAACTTCCTCTTTTGACTTGTCCATATTTTTTTGACTCGTCATCGGAGTCTTAGTTTTTGCTGTTCTGTGATTGCTATTGATCAACAATCCCTTTTTACTTCTCTCTGCAGGGGAATCACCGTCAGCGGCCACCTTGGCAACCTTCGGCACCCAGCCTGACTTCTTCCAGGCAATGCTGTTGATGGTGAGGGACATCGCCTGGTCCCCCCGTATGTCTACGGTTCCCGTTGCCGTGGGGTACTACAGGAACTGGTGGTAGCTTGACGAGACGACCTTCATCATGTGGTTCCAAGGCCTCCCGAGGATAGCATTGTGTGGGGACTCCACGTTGATCAGGTAGAACTTCGTGATGATGTTGTATGGGTCCGCCCGAACCGGGAGCAAGACTGTTTGAGTTTCGTTACCATTAAACCTGTACAAATGAGACCAGGTTTGCGGGTTAATCATGGCCCGTCAAATCCTATCTAGGGTGCCTCCATATAGAATGTTGACGCTGCTCCCGGCGTTGACAAGGATCTTGACACCCGACAATTCTCGATGTGCATATAGTGACAACGAGAGTGTCATTGTGCGGGAAGAGGACGGCATGAACGTGTGCTTTGGAGAAGGTGATCGACCTACTCGGGGTCGAAGGTGGGCCTGTCAAGACCATTCGGCGGGCCATGTTGATGGAAATGGCCCTCTCCTTCGCGATGATGCCCTCTATCGAGGAGGTTCCAAAGATGGCATTCATTTCTTGATAGTGGATGACGACTTAAGTCACCTGACCCTCTAGTCGTGAAGTCTCAGGGATGTCTCTCTGCACTCGGGCCTCCGAGGGCTGCCTAGGGTCAAGGATGAACTCTTTGAGCTATTTCCTATTCACCAGCTCATGGAGATTTTTTCGGAGGTACCAACAGTCGACGGTTCGGTGGCTCAATACTCTTCAACTCCTGGACCTTTCAGGTTAGGCGGGAGCGGCCTCGGCCGCTTTATCAAGAATGGTGCTGAAGACGCGATCAACGGAGATTTTGAATGGTGTGAACTTCTCTTCTTCTCTGTTGGTCTTTACCTGGCTCCGGGGGGCTTCTTGTTGATGGTGCCAGAAGCTCGATTCTGGCTCTTCTTGGGTGCAACAAGCTATGGCTTCGATTTTTCCCCTCGTCCCCCTTAAGGGAGCGGTTGGTTGCGCTCTGGGTCGCATCTTCAATCTAAATGTATTTTTAGACTCGGAAGACGATGTCTTATCTTGGTGATATCGTGATTCACCAAGTGCTTGTAAAAAGTATGTGTGACCTGCAGCCCACTGATAAAAGCTACTGCCGCAACGTCTTTGTTGCAGTTATATACCAGAGCCATTTGGCTATGGAAATAACTGACGTAGTGCTTAAGGCTATCTCCGGGCTTCATCTTGATGGTGATGAGATGGTTGCTATTCTTCTTGAATCTGTGTCGGGACGCGAATTGATTGTAGAAGGTTTGCCTTACCTCCTCGAAGTCTCAGAGCGAGTGGCTCGGAAGAAGGTAGAACTAGTTGGCGACCCTCTTGAGGCTGGAGGGGAACACCTGGCTTATGAGGAGGTCGTCGTGTGAATAGATCACCATCTTATCTTGGAAGTGCTTGAGATGCTGGATAGGGCCGGTCGCACTGGAGTAAAGGTCGAAATTTGGCATCACGAACTTTCTCGGGAAGCGGTGGACATGATCTCCGCCGAGAGAGGGGAGCTGGAAATCCTTAGGCTACCCACCCCCATCTGGTGGTGAGGTTGCCGACTCGCTCCTTCGATGCGCTTTTGAACCATTCGATGATGTCCTCGATGCGAGGAATCTGTGAGGCCTTGCGTGGTTCAAAAGACTCAGACTGTTCGCCATCGGTGGGACTGTAGGACCGGTCGCGTCTCCGACTGGTCTCGGCGCGGGTGGAGTTGTTGGGGCGAGGTGATGACTGAGATTTTCACAGGATCTCGAGTTGGGCGAGGAGACGACTCTGGATGTGGTTCGATGCGTTCCTTTCCAGTGCATCCTCCTCTCGCTCACAGGCTGCCCATTCACGTTCATGGGCTACCTATGCCCGCTGCTCGTCTACTTACTTCTGAATGTTGGCGAGCATTTGGAAGAGTTGACCCTCGGGGGAAAGGTGAGCCCTGTGTCTGTTGCCTCCCACTTCTGCTGAAGCGGCCGTGGACGATTGTGCTTCCTCGACATCCTCGATGAGGACGTCAGGGTGAGGGGGATTGGCTGCACCCGTGGTCCCAGTGGCAATTGATTTACCCTTTGAGGAGGCGGCGACAACAGCTTGAGAGAAGCCTCTTCTTGGTGCGACCATCTCCATCCGACGAGGCTTTTTGAGGAAGGGATCAAAAAAGGGAAGGAGATCTTGAGTGTAGATTCAAGAAATCTCTATAAAAGCACCAAATGCGGGGGAAAATTCTCCAAAGACTTTCCCACGTGCACCAAATTTGCAGAGCATGCACAAGTAATAATCACAACAAACACACAGAGATTTACGTGAAAACCCAAAAGGGAAAAATCACGGGAGAGAGGAGATTCTACTTTAATCTGAAAGAAGTACAAGCAGATATCAGTGGCTCTGTGATTAGAGGTGCGTTAGAGTTTTTTGTGATCTAATCCCTTTCTCATTAGAGAAGGAGATGTATTTATACCCGCCTAAGCTGTCATCGTAGGTGCAGATATTTTGGATCTACATAACTGCACGATTCACACGTTACGATCTCCTTGTAACTGCTCAGATCACGCCGCCTGATTGTTGGATTGTCATGCAGAGATATCCGCCACCATCCATAACTGCCTGCATTGATATAGGAACGTTACAATGTTTAGAACGTGAGAGGGAGAATTTGGCGGCGTAGTCGGATCCATGAATCACGAAGATCGTTCTATTTAGCTGTAAGTAGCGCAGGAGTCACAAGCTTCGGAGGGTTTTCGTGTCAGAGCCTTGAGCAGCTCTGGGAAAGGTCCTTGTACTGATAGGAGAGGATTCTTGTACTGATTGTTGGCGTCCCGGAGAGGTCGTGTAGCTCCGGTTGAATGACGGCCCCGGGTAGGTAACGTTTGAGCTGATGTGGGCTCGGGGCGAGGCCCGAGGCTTTCTTCTTGGGCCCCTGTCAGGCTTGTGAGTGAGCTGGGCCCACAGATAGGGAAGTGGAGTCACCATGCGTCCAACACGTGTCATGATCTTGACGAAGGTCAAAAATCTGACCACTATGTGTGTGTGTGTGTGTGTGTGTGTGTGTGTTCAGCAAAGAATTACATTGAAACCTGCCATCAGTGGTGTGACCATGACAAAAGCATGTTCGAATGAGGAATGTGAAATGATGCAACTGGTTTAAGTCTGTTGGGCAATGACCTCTCAACTGATTTTACTACCAGTTGCAAAGGGTTAAAAGATCTATCAAACCTGGTGCATGAGAACACTTCTTTATAGCTGAAAATAATTTAGTCCTGATTCTGTTGTCTTTGCCCTAACCTTCTGATGTGTGATTTATGCTTGAATTAAGTTTTCTGATGTATGTAATAGTGAAATCATCATTATTATCATCAGCATAAGGCCTTTTCCCATCAAAAGTGGGTTGGGTATGGAGCACAACCTAAAGTTGAGAGAGCTCTAGGAATTGATCAAGTTCTTATGACTGGTGGTTAGCTTGATACCAACCCCCATGAGTCGGTGCCATCATGCTGAGCAATTTGGCGAGCAGAGAGACCTACCTTTTTCGGTTATTCTGCTTATGCAATTAAAGCTCATGGAAACAAGTACCAATTGAACAATAATGTCATGCAAGTAGAAAATTTCATCATATTTATTGGCTCTTGTTAAAACATGATTCCTTAGTTATCCAAATTTTATGAAAACTGACAAGTAATGCCCATTTGTGATCCAATTTTAGTGAAAACTCAATTGGAGCTACAATATGTAACCCATCGAGCATGCTGTTATTACCATTAAGGTTCTCTATACAAAGTATGTTGCTCTTAAATTTTCAAATCACACAACGGACATTTGCGAAGCCTGCGTTAGGTTTGGTGCTGATTCATGCGCAAATCTGTCACCCTAATCATCTTCACCATACCTGTCGCAAATCTTATTCTATTATTCTGCTAATTACAAACTTTTCAGGTTGCTACATCTGCTGTATCTGTTCTCATATCAGCACTGCTTGTGGCAATAATCCAGCCGATTTTAGTACAACCTGCATATGCAACTACAGTTCAATCTGCAGCTGGGACAGGTGGAAAACTCGTTAGATCTGAGTTACTAAGTAGCGCATGGACTGGTTTTTTTGCTGGTTGCCTACACACATTGTCAGGCCCTGATCATCTTGCTGCCTTGGCTCCTTTGTCGATTGGACGGACAAGGGTAGAGAGTGCTGTTGTTGGGGCCCTTTGGGGCTGTGGCCATGATGCGGGCCAAGTGATTTTTGGACTGCTATTTTTGCTCCTCAAGGATCGATTGCACATTGAAGTCATTAGAACATGGGGGACACGGGTTGTTGGTTTAACTCTGCTTGTTATTGGGGCTATGGGGATTAGAGAAGCTTCAGAGGTTCCCATCCCTTGTGTTGGTCTAGAGAATGGGGAGTGTGATGTGAGCATCAACAAGCCCCTAGACCCTGCTCCAACTGGAAAGAAAAAAATTGGTTTTGCAACTTTTGCCACTGGCATTGTGCATGGCCTGCAGCCAGACGCACTTATGATGGTCTTGCCAGCGCTTGCTCTCCCATCACGCTTAGCTGGTGCTGCTTTCCTAGGTATGTTTCTTGTGGGGACTGTGCTTGCAATGGGGAGTTATACAGTTTTTATAGGTTCATGTAGCCAAGCATTGAAAGAAAGGGTTCCTAGGATTACGGAAAAGCTGACTTGGGCTGCTTCTATTTTAGCAATATCTATGGGATTAGCCATTCTCATTAGTCAGTTCCTTGGTTTTAGCCTGTATTGATTTCACATTTGATTGACATTCTTTTTACATCCTGTAAGATTCAGAAAATTCTCGCCAAAGAGTTCTTAGGGATCTGCATACAATAGAAATTATTCCCATATCCCTTGAGCTTTACTTCTTAATAACCTTCTCCTTTTCACTCAACACAATAATTATGTTCAAGTCATTTCTGCTGTAGCTGCTTTTGTTTTCTGTCTAGTGTTTAATATTGTGTGGAATCCAACTGCAACAAGATAAATTTCAAGTCTCCATCATAATTTCGTAAGTAAATTGTGGAATGATTTGCGTACTATGCATGAGGCTTAGTATATTTTATCATCTGTTTGATTGGAAATTTCATTGTTAACAACCATAGTTTTCATGATTTTCATTTTTAGTGACGATATATTTCATGGATTTTGACTGATTCATTTGGAATTATCTTCTTGTGCCTATGGGGACCTGGAGGAAAAGACACTACACAATCGAATTTAGGAATTATAGAACATAGAATGCAACTCTCTTTTTGATGAGACTAGGAGATTATTTCCTGTCCTCAGAATCCAACATAAGTGGGACTTGAACCCGAGAACTTTCTCACATTATACAAGTTACAACTGGTGAGGAGTCCAACCACCAGGTTATGCCTTTTATATTGTGAAAAGGTGGTGTTTTAATGCAGAAATGGGGAAGCAGGACAATGAATTTCAGGTATACTCTATATGTTACAAGAAGTTTAGCAGGAAGCTTCTTGAAATAATGATATTACACTTTCCATTTGTAATAAGAGTGTGCATATATAATGGGACATGTGAGCAATTGTTTGGGTGCCTAGACGTCAGGGTTTGAAACCTCGGTCGGAACCAGGTTGGCCGACTCCGATCCGATTCCGTGCCACGAGTCAAGCGATTTCTGAGAAATCACTCGACTCGGGGCTTGGCCGAGACGCCTTAGTCGGGCCGAGTCAGCCCCGAGTCGAGTGATTCTCTAAGCCCGTGAATGAGCAGTTCGTTGCTCATGACTACGAGCTCGGTTTTAAAGCCGGGCTCAGATTTGCTCAGCTAAGAAGGAAAAAAAAGAAAGAAAACTCACCAGATCGGCGACTCCTCCAAGATCTGTTTGATCGCCTCGTTGCCTTCTCCAGTGATCCTCCAGGTTCTAGAGAAGCGAGAGGGGGGAGAGATCGGCGGGGGAGAGGGGGACAGGGGGAGATCGACGGGGGTGGGGGGAGAGAGATCACCAGGAAGAGGGGGGAGAGAGATCAAAGGGGGTGGGGGGGGGGAGGAGAAAGATTGGCGGGGGAGGGGGAGAGAGGAGAGAGGGGGAGAGAGATCGGGTAGAGATCGACGAGGGAGGGGGGGGGGGGGGGGAGAGATCGGAGGGGGAGAGAGATCTGGCCCGATCTCTCTCCCTCTGAGTCTTATATTTTTTTTATTTTTTTTATGTTCTCATATTTAACCTCAAATCACCCTGTTTTTTAAATTTACCTTCCCGAATCATCATATTTCCTAAATTATCTCTTATTTTGGACATGTGATGCATAAAAATTAATCTCTACATTTTTTAAAGATTTATCGTGATTTTTTTAGAATTTTTTGAGTTTTATTTGTAGCGTTTTACGCGTATCACCCGAGTCTGTTCCACGATGCCTAGTCGTCTCCGGAACGGTGCCCACTGAGTCGGCGCTCGGGATCGTGACTTTGAACAATGCTAAACGTCAAGGTTTCAAATATCGGCAAATTTTGTATATATCGACAATATCATATCAGGTACCTTTGAGTTTTGAGGTACCCGATACGATATTAGCCTTGTAAAAATCGAAGCCGATATTCCGATATTGACGACCCATATTACCTACATTGATACTAAAAACTATTGACACCGATATTGATACCAAGATTTTAAACCATGCTCGGCGTTGTATTCCATGTACTTTATGCTGTGCCAAAGTGGACATGATGCTTATTTGCATCAATAAAAAGGAACTTTCTGATTATGAAGCCAGTACATGAACGGAAAAGGAGGCGTCCAAAAAACTAGCGATAAGAAGTGGCACCAAAGTTTTTTCATTAGGTGAAATACGAGCCATACTTCTGTTGCAATTGTGCCATCAAAATCTGATAGGCTTTCTCCGTAGGGTGATAGCTACCCGAAAATAAGTACTTGGAAACATCATCATGTATTGATGCGGTGAAGCTGTTGCAAGTTGGCGTGACCCCAAAGGTTCATGTGCCGCAACAACCCTTTGTAGACTCCTCGAAACCTTGGAATTGAAGAGTCTTGAATTAGATTGCAAACATGGAAAATGGAAGTTGATTTACTGATGACGGAGTTCTAGAGTTGGTTACCATAGGCAAAGGGCCTCATGATCATGTCAAGCAGAGGTGTGTAGATATTGACACAGACTATCCTCGATCCTGGTAATGTGCTGTTAAGCCTTAGAAGCTCCAAGGATAGTTCTTAAGCATCATTGCAGCTTCGTTAAAGAGGCACACCTCCTACGAGGGTTCTTAGTGATGGTACGCATCCTACAGGAGGAGCTCCAAGGACACCAATCTTTCGTTCACCTTCTTTGTAGAGCTCCTGTGCAAATAGGGAAGGACATGTTACGTAAAATTTCCTTGTAACATACGAATCTGTAGCTCTGAAATATGCCTAATATTCCATGCCTCTCCTGAGTAATGACTTTATATGCTAACCACATGGATAAATGGCAAATACATTCTCCACAACATAAAGTCCAAAACTACGAGAAATTCAAATATCAGCCCATATTTTATGAACATGAAGCATAACTTCATGTATAAATCTACCTGGAAAAAGCTCGAAGCTGATTGAACCACAAAGTTGATGTAGGAAGGGAGATCATACTCCAGCCTTCGAAATGGTGCAGTAAAATGTGCGTTTGCTAAGTCGTCTGTTCCTGTAACTATGAGATATAGACTCTTAGCTATAATGTCGGCTGCTTGTTCTTCTCTGGCAATGATCTTCAGCTTCTCCTTGTGGTCTTTGGATAGATTTAGCTGATCGGTCATATTTAGAACAGACTGCAGTAACAAATATTCCAAATTTAGGGGTTATGTGGAAGCTCAAATTTCTTAGTAGATGTAGTCTAGGGAGACTTATGAATTACCACCAACAAGCAGTCTGGGGATCATATCCACAGCCACCAGAGGCAAAGCTTACGCCGGTGAGGAGGTTTTGGGCATCAAGTTCTGTCCCAAGATATGCTGGGAGATACTCCTTTATTCCCAGTTGAGAAGCTGGAATATTACTATACTGTGTCAGTAGATCCCAAATCCTCTTCTATGCCCTTGATCAAGCTCATAAATATATGTTTAGTTACTCTTGTTCTGATACTTTTTTCATATCTTATGTTTCTATCCCTCTTATTATCTTTGAAGGTGAGCTATATTTTCAAGTTATTATGTAGATGGTGGGAGAACCTATTATGGTTACGAGTGAATCTACCACTGTGTGCGTCAACTACTATTAGTTTCCTTATCAAGATGACAAAAATAAACAGAATGAGCTCTCTCACTTCTGGACAGTTCAAATGACACCCATTAAATTGTTAGTTCCCCATATAATGGCTATCGTTTTATATAGGATTGCAATTTATATTGTCTTGTCAGGTATAGATGTTAGTTTACTTCCATTAGCACAGGGGTAGTCTCAGATGAAGAATAGGGCAATGGAAGCTTCGCCAAAGAAGGACCTGAAATTGTTTAGAGTGCCATAGGTTACTAGCTTCATTATTACTTTTGCTTGGGTGGGGGTTCTTTTTTAACTTGTAGGATCCAAGTAACACAAATTTATGTATCTTATTAGTTGTTGAGATGTCTAATGGAGATCACAACGAGAGGATTCATGGGCAAGACAGTTCCCGAGTCTCTTCTTTCACATCCAAAAGTTGTTTTCTTATGCAATATAAAGATTTAAGAACCTAAGGGAGTCTTGGCCCCTCCTTTTAGTAGCTTCACCGAGGAGACCAAATTCATGCAACTTGCCATCATCTTTACTGATGATGTGGTTAGGCCTATTTTTGCTTAAGCTGTCTTAGATTGTGCCAATTTAGAGTTGGCTTGTAATCATGGACTTGAATATTGTGTAAGGTTTCATCCACAACAGATTTTTCACTTTGATCTTACCCAGTAACACAGCTTAAATCTTTCAAGTTGTCTGATTGTAACTGGAGAATTCTTCAACTGGATAGAAATGGTTGATAGTAAGTAGAGCATCCTCTTATTTGTGAACAGTTTGCGGATGGTTACATTTTAGCATCCAGTTTTACATCTTACTGGAGGATACTAATTTGAAAAGGCTGCCCATAATAATATCAAAATAGGTTGAATAATTTTCTTGTTGACACCTGAGATTTGCGTCTAAGCTTTTCCTAAGCAGAATATTTGAGCTAATGGGTTTTTTTGCTTTCCTATATAATACATGAGCATTGCTTGCATCTTTTTTGCACTGCGGGAAAAAAAAAAATTCTGTTCCATGTTGATTGACATGACATGGGTGGGCAAGGATCTTGATGTCATTTCATTTATCTTGAACTGGGTTTGATTTCCAAAGAAAATTAGAATTTAGGCTTGCGGGAAAGGGTTGTCAGATATTTACCAAAGAGGTCCGAGGGAACCTTCTCATTGCTAAACCTTCCGGTGAGTGCTGACACCTTAGGTGCTGTCTTGTTTTTTTCCCCCACTTGTTTGCAACAAGTAGGGGGGAAACGGGAGAAAACGGACGGCCTAAATAGTG
Organism: Agave tequilana; assembly: GCA_038442645.1. NCBI lineage: Eukaryota > Viridiplantae > Streptophyta > Magnoliopsida > Asparagales > Asparagaceae > Agave > Agave tequilana. Next base: position 61,330 of record JAVJIF010014395.1, on the reverse strand, counting down.
AGTTGGTTAGTTTAACGGTGTAAAATATTTGAAATCTAATAAAAATTGATGTGTGACGGTTTTTAAGTTTTTAGATCATGATGAAATGGTCAGATCGAGAATTTATATGTTTAAAGATGTAGATCTAAGCAATAGGTTACTGATGGATCCATTTTGCGTCACTTAATTTGAGCGCGAATCCTTCTTACTCAAATTCAACCCTCTGATATTCGAATACAAGATCCATTCCGTTAAGTTGATCTATATTATTTCAAGTATCTATAAACCAAAAACCAAGTGTTTTAAATATTTTTTTCCATCCATCAAGCGACGCAAAATGAACGGTCGAAAGTAGTGAGTTAGTTTGACGTATGTCTTTAGACATACAAATTCTTGATTCAGCCATTTCATTACGATCTAAACATTTAAAAACCCCTACAAACTAAATTTTGTTCGGTTTTAAATGTTTACACCATTAAACTAACCAAATCACTATTTAGGCTGTCCGTTTTTTCCTACTTGATGCATGGGCAAAAAGTATTCAAAACACTTGATTTTTAGTTTATAGATACTTGAAATAATATAGATTAACTTTAACGAAATGAATCTTGTATTTTTTCTATATAGTGATTGATTAAAAAGAGAGGGAAATGATAACTTGCATAATTACCCTATAGTGCTCTCTAGAAGTTGTTTACTAGCTCCTTAATTCAGAATATTAATGTAAAGCGAATTGTAAAGATTGTTTGTATGTGCCAAATATTGTAGACAGCTATAGTTTTAGAGAAAAGAATGATGGTGGTTAGATGAAGTGAAGATTTAGCACATTGATAAGGTTTGAGTGACTTTGCCCCTCTTTGGATAAATCTTTTCCTTTAGAATTCAAAATGAAGTTGGAATGCAATTAGGATTGTGTGTTCAATTAAAGTGTCTCTATGAGAATAAAGCTATTAAAGAAATAAGGTTACATTGTGCTCTTAGAGAGTAACTTTATGAGGAAGTGCCTCAGTGTGCAAGTTTATCCACGGCTACCTTTGTCCTTCAATTTCTAAGGTTGTTGGCATGAAAACTCTATGCCTTTGTAAGCCAAGGAAAATTCTTGCACATATTGATGTGGATCACATTTTGATGCTATATTGAAAGAACAACCAATTTGTATATCATGTCCAAATCTACATTTCACAACATCTATAATATTATCAGATTTCAACATTGGTTCTGATATAATCTCATGGGAAATTCTAAAACCCCTCTCCGGTGTTGAATCGAGTCTTTTTTGAGAAACAGATCAAACTCTAAGTTTCAAAAGCTCTGAATGAATCACAACGAGAGTCAGAGGAATGAAAATCACACTTTAACTTCATGGCTATTATTCTGACACAAATATTCAGAATTTGATATTGCTGAATTTTCCGGATATTGCCATGTTGGTGGAACTCCAAACTTTTGGTGATTATTCTAGATGTAGAAATTGGAGAATACCAGACTGAAGACCGCTCAGACTAAATGCATTCGTTGTCCGAATTGAAAAAATACATACTAATCAAGCCATCCACTTCTCTACTCCTCACAACCTGATGCAAGCTGGATTTGAATTCTAGACTTTTTACCCACCACCGGGAGATTCTATCAACATTGATTCTTTTCCCAAATATTAGGTGAGACCCTGATATTCTCTCCAAAGTCAGGATAAGACTTCCTCTAGCAATGTTGGTAGCATGTCTAAAATTCATGAAACTACCATTAATTTTAATTTTGAGCATATGTAGTACATGGGAGCAGTGCCCTACTGTGAAGAAGTGGTTGCCTAAGAAAAATACGAAAGAGAAGTGGATTTTTCTGAGAGGGTTAGATACCAACTATGTTGGTTAACTAAGAGGATTAATGAGTGATTACTAATGATTTTTTATGCTCATATACTCTAATTACTTTGTAACGTGTGTGTGTGCGAAATTACTGTGCATGGGTTTCTTTCGTGATCTGGAGCTGGTGACATGATCATTTCAACTTTGCAAGTTGGTTCCTGCTGGCCAAATATTGAAGATGGCAAATTTATCATAAATGTGCATTCTTAATTTGTAATAATGTTGCTTTCAAGTCTTAATAACAAATTTGATTTATTTTTAGGTCCCAGAAAATTTGCAGAATTACCTCTGTGTCTCAAATACCGAAAGTATATCAAAACTAAGTCCAATTACTCGTACATGTATAATACATGATGTCGTATGTTATAAACGTTCAAATTACCCCTTGGGAATCTTTAAACCTTTCGATCGTGGAAGTCAATCAGAAAGACTTTTGGAATTTGCAATTATATTTATTAGTTCTATTAAAAAAAAAATCAGAAAGTCAGAATATATAAGTTAGAGTTGAGCTAGATTACTTTCTGAAATGTTAAGAATATCTCCGACCTCGAATTAGTTAATACACAATTTAAAAAAAATTTTCTCACTCCGGCGAATGTGATCCACTTATAAATTAATTTGTTAGAAATAAAATTTCAAAGTTTTTCTTTATAGTTTATCGATGTATCAAGTGGCAAAAGAAATCAAAGCTTCCGAAATATCTAAAATATCTTAATTTGTGCTTCTGACTGATATTTGGTAGAAATATTAGGAGATGATAGACGGGGAGGGGGCTTATATTTTCTCTTTATCATTCACTTTTTTTTTTTAAAGTAAAATGAAGTAATGGAACAGGAGTCCAACTCAAAATGTTACAAGTCACCTAATAACAAGAATTAACTAGAGGGGGAAAAAAATACACGAAGAGCTGTTAAAATGAAATTGCTGCCCCCTCGCTAGGACGCCGATAACATGTCCTCCTCGGTGAGCAGCACGACCCTGATCATCATGGAAAAGGCGGGGCCTGATCGAATCCTCCTCTTCGGTTCCAAGGTACCTGTCCATGCAGAAGGAAGAGTCGAGATATGAAGAGTAAGCTGAGGTTAATCTAAACTAGTTGACCGATAACACTGGTTATCCCTATCCAACCAAATGGATCAGAAGGTGGTTGCCACCGTGGTATCCCATGACCTATGATAACTAGTCATGATCTGTCTGTTAGTATTTAGAGTGCCTCATACTCATTGGAGAAGAATTCAGATTCTGGCAGTTTCCTAATACGGATCTGTTGTCATATTCATTGGAGAAGAATTCAGGTTTTGACAGTTTCCTAATACGGATCTGTCTCCTATTTTGATTTGGATACATGTTTTCTATTTCTCTGAGGAAGTGTTGATTTGAGTTCGTGTTGGATTAGGATCATTCTAAGTGCCTATATAAATCCCTTGGGGATGACCTTTCGTAGGTGTGTCAAGAATTCAAGAGAAATTCTGTTTTTCACCATTAAGAGTTGTGAGAGAGAGATCTCCTTGTAACTCTTATATTTAATAAAGATTTCTCCCCTCCTCACCGTGGACGTAGGCACATTGTTGAACCACGTTAAATCTTGTGTTCCTTAGTTGTGTGGTGATTGCTTGCTAGTAGTAGATTTTCTACGCTTTTGCTTCCGCTGCCGAGTCTTCAACTCAGTGTTTCTCTGTTGTTTGATCGGTGATAGATCATTAACAATTGGTATCAGAGCGATGGCTAGCAAGACGACCACGACAACCAAATTCGAGGTGAAAAAATTCGACGGGAAGTCCAACTTGCTGTTGTAGAAGATGCGAGTAACATCGTTGCTCGTGAAGGAGGGCACACACAAGGCCCTACTTAGTATTGAGAAGAAACCATCGAAGATGGAGGATGATGAGCGAAACGACATCAACTTTCACGCAAAGGCGACGATCATACTGTACCTATCAGATGAGGTCCTCTACAACGTGATGAACGAGAAGACAACTGTTGGTCTTTGGTGTAGGCTGGATAGCCTTTACATGACGAAGAGTTTATCAAATAAGCTCTTCATGAAGAAGCAATTATACAGCTTCAGATGAAGGAAAGTACTCCTATTCTACAACATCTCAATGCTTTTAATAAAATTTTAAGTAACTTGTTAGCTCTAGAGGTTAAGCTAGAAAAATAAGATAAAACTCTTCTGTTACTCTTTCTTGTAAACCACCATCATGTATGGTAAGGAGACCATACAGTTAGAAGATGACAGGTAGATGCTCCAGAACAACAAGCTGATGAAGAAGACAGATTCTACAAAGGCCTCAGGATTGTTTGTCAAGGGCTAGAGGGGAAGATCAAAGAGTAGGGAACCCAAAAGGGATACAGAAGCTTCCAGTAATTTCTTTTACTATTTTTGTAAGAAACCAGGGCACATCAAGAAAAATTGTATGAAATATAAGGAGATGCTGAAGAGAGGCGACAAAGATTCTGATGGGGCTAGTAACAATGGAAAGTCATATCAAGTCGGGTTGTCGAAGAAGCAGATGAGTATTCATGTGATATCTTGACCATTGAGTCAGGAAAAGGTAAATACTCAGATGCTTGGTTACTTGACTCGGGTTGCACATCCCACATGTGCCCAAAAAAAAAGTGGTTCAATACTGACAAGCCTCATGATGGAGGCTCTGTCCTGATGGGAAACGACGCCGTGTGCAAGACTGTTGGCATCAACAACATCCCTATATGTAATACCCCGTTCCCGGAATACGTACTTGGTTGCGTATTCAGTTTTTTCGATCGTATTTTTCGATTTACTTCCTGTATTTGACCGATTTCAGTTTTAAAAGTCATTTTCCAATATATATATTTTCGATGATTTTCTGGAATTTTCCTGAATTTAATTAAATATTTTCAAAACCGGTGTCGACCAGTACCGCTGATCGATTCTCGGATTTTTAATTCACAAACAGTTAGGAATTTCTAGAAGGTCCTTTAGACTTTATTTCTTAGAATCATATTTTCTATCTAAATACTTTTTCTGGGAATTTTATGAATTTATGAAAGTTCCAACGGAGTCGGTAGATAACTGATTCCGGGATTTTTAGTTTTAAAACTATAAATTATTTCTTCAAACGAATTTCACCATGAGTCTTAAAATGTTATTCTTGATTTTTAGTAAAATTTTCGGGTCGTTCCGAGATACTTGAATTTCGGACGATTCCGGTATTTTCCAAAATTCCATTTTCCAATTTTCCAATAATTCCAATTTTCCACATAATCCCACTCACTTTCACCCAATACTTTTTAAATCCCACTCATTCTCTCTCTCCCCCATGGCCGGCCAAGTGGCCAAGTGAGGGACACCTCACCCTCCCCATATTTGCACAAAACCCCCTCTCAATTACACTATTTGCAACTCCTTTACAAAATCTAACACCTATATAAACAATCTCTTTACATTTCTTTTCCTTTTTCTTCATTTCACCTAAGTGTTAGCCCTCACCAAGAGATCTCTCCTCCTTCTCAACCTCAACCCTAGCTCCAAGAACCACCTCAAGGACTTCATCTCCACCTCAAGCAACCACCTTGGACCTTGGATCATAGCCTTCTTCGCCACCGAAGATCACCTTGGCGCCATTCGTCGTCAACGACCCTTTCGACCGCATAAAACGTCGATTGATCACCCCTAGTGAGTATTCTTACTCACCAAGACATGTGAATTCCCTAGTATACTTGTATTCCACATCTTGTTCACTTGTGCCTTCAAAATCACACATTTGACCTTCAAATTCGACCTGCAAATTCGGTTCTGTACGCTACTTACAGACCCAGATTAGTCGACTTGACCTAGGCATTAGTCGACTAACCCTTCTAGTTGAACCATAACCTGTTTCTGAAACACAGTTTTAGTCGACTTACCCTGATCATTAGTCGACTAACCCTTTCTGGATATAAACCTCAACTCTCTGGAAATCACTGTTAGTCGACTACACATTCCTCCCTAGTCGACTAACCTTACTTGAAGCAGAAACCCAACTCTCGGCCCTAGTCGACTTATCCTATTTATTAGTCGACTATAGACTACTAGTCGACTAACACTTCTCACCTTAGTCGACTCCTGAAACAAACTTAACTCTCTGTATCCCAGTTCTAGTCGACTTAGCTTGACTGTTAGTCGACTTGCGTGTCTGTTAGTCGACTACCCTTTTTACCTAGTCGACTAACTTTCCCTGAAACAGAATATCAACTCTCTGGAACCCAGTTTTAGTCGACTAATCCAGACTGTTAGTCGACTTAAGACCCCTATCAGTCGACTACACCTTCCACCTAGTCGACTAGTTTAAGCTGTTTATTATAGTTGATTTCTTTTCTAAATTTGGATCTTACCCTGATACATGTGTATTATATTATGCTTGTTCATGCTTCATAACTGATACTACTTGACCTATTACTGGATGGAGGTTATCTCTTGTAACTTCATGACTTGTTATTACATATTCTCGTTTCATGACATGTTAAATAGTGAATATCACCACTTATCATGCCATCTCTTGAACTAAGCATGATGCATTCAACTTTTGTATAAAATGGACCAACTTACATTGGGTCAGGGGGAAACATGCGGATATCGATATGTGTTCGTGTTTACAGTGGCATTAGGTATATTGTACAATTATATTCCGGTCTAACCTGAGGGCCTCCAGGAGACCGAGGGGAGTGCTTGCTCCCTCTTCCTGAGTACTATCATGATAAGGGCATACATAAGTCCCTCCTGAATAGCCTAGCGGCTGGCTTCCGTCACCAAGCAACGGAACAATCCTGGACCGTTATCCCGGGCATGTACGGGGTCCACTGTAAACATAGTTCGTCGATACCCCCGCTGTTTCCAATAACAACCTTGTATTACTAGGATATGGATCTATGTGCGCTGGGACGCTGGGTCACATAGCTAGATATCACAGTAAGACAAGTAATAATAATAATAGACTTTAACTATGTATCCATTTTATCCTGATTATAGTTCTTTATGCTTTCATTACTTGTTGGTTTATATTCATTATGCTGTTCCGTCCTTATTATTCATATCTCTTAGCCACTTGGCTATAACCTGTTCATTTTCGGGAGGTCCTGACTCCCTTGGATTTGTATGTTCAGGTTCCGAAGCTTGGATCGAAGTGGAGCCATCCACAGAAGATCGAGCTTTCTTTAGCGAGCAGGCTGATTAGCTCCAGTCCTCGCGCCAGATCTTTCTTTTTGACTCACGGGATCTTCATCCTACTCGTGAGCATTTTGTGTTTATGTTGTATCTTTTGCTTTTGGACTTAGTTGTGATAAAAGATACATGTAATGTGTAATATTTTATCATATCTTGTGATGACTTGTACTTGTACTTTTATGTTGGCATATGTATGGAATTCACGCTTTGTCGTGCACTCTGATCCTTGTTGTACTTTTATGCTTAGCGTGTATACGTGGGGGCACCTTATGACCTGCGTATATACGTCGCAGTGACGTCCCCGTATCCGTGGAATCGGGGCGTTACAGGTTGGTATCAGAGCTTGGCTCTCACACCTAAAGTACAATCAAGCAGCAAATTCTAGTAATTTGCTGATGCCAACTACAATGTACAAAGTTATCCAGTCCTTCTTGATTCCTTCCCTTGTGTCCCTTGTGTCCTAAACTCCTTCCATTTTTCCAAATTCCAGTTATCCTTTCCCAAATTTGGTATGGAGAGAAGGACGGGTCGTAACAACTCTGGGCAAGCATCGAATGGACCCACGGGAGAGAATGTGGACATTCTGAGAGTCATTCAGACGATGATGGAGAACCAGCAGCAGCAGACGGAACTCCTCCGGCAAGAATTGGCAGCTCCAAAAGAACAGAGGCCGGGAAATGTTTCAGACTTCAGACGGCTGCAACCAGCCATATTCACGGGTGAAGAGAAACCCCTGGATGCTGAGCAATGGCTGACAGACACCACAGACTTACTGAATGCAGCTCGAGTTCCACAGGAGAATCAAGTGGAGGTTGTTAAGATTCAACTGAAGGATATAGCCAGAACTTGGTGGCTAGCTGAGGAGGCCAGATTGGAGAAGCCTGTCACCTGGGACACATTCTCCAAAAGCTTTTATAGCAGATTCTTCCCCGCCACTGCTCAGAAGGACATGGAAGAGCAGTTCATCAGACTTCAGCAAGGAAATAGATCCGTGGATGAGTATGCCGCGGAATTTCTCAGGCTTAGCCGCTTTGCTTCGTACATGGTAACTGATGAGGAGAAGCGGGCTAGCAGATTTCAGCAGGGCTTGCAGATGGATATTCAGGTCTTCTTGATGCCCCAGCAGCTGAAGACTTATTCTGAAGTTCTCACCATAGCTCGAGAGGTGGAGCGTGGGCTAGAGAAGAAGCAAGAGAGCCAGATGAGGAACCAGGCCATGAAGAGGCCATTTGCACCAATGGGAAGAGGAGGCCCTTACAGAGCAGCGAAGGTTCAGGCTATGAGGCAACCATTCAGACCGGCTCCTTACCAGACGGCCCAACCATTATCCTTCTGCAGTTATTGCCAGAAGCCAGGCCACATTCGACAGAATTGTCGTAGGGCAAATGGGTTATGCTTGGTGTGTGGTTCCCGGGACCATTCTATAGAAACCTGTCCACACAAGAGAATGGGGATAGCCGGCCAAGCTTTGCCAGCACTTCAAGGACCGAACGGTCAGAGAGCACTTCCAGGACCACCGGGGCAGAGGAATCAAGGACCGATGATCAGGAGAGTTCCTCCCCCTCCTCCACAGCAAGCTATTCGCCCAGTCCAGGGAGGAGCTAGGACCGCAGCAGGGCGTGGAAGGGGTCAAGCCTTCAATTTGACAGAAGTAGGGGCTGAGACTTCTGAGGAGGTGATAACAGGTAATATCAGGGTGCATTCTAAACCTGTTTTAGCCCTCTTTGATTCAGGTGCTTCACATTGTTTTATCTCAGATCATTTTGTGGCATTGCATTCCATACCTGTTAGATCTTTAGACCACAAATGGGAGATTAGTACAGGGAATGGAGTAGTCATGTCTTCTAGAGTTTGTGCTGACTGTCCAATAGAACTTTGTGATAAGACCTTGGCCATAGATATGCTCGTACTAGACACCAAGGGGTACGACGTAATCTTAGGCATGACCTGGCTCAGTCAGTACTATGCAGTTATTGACTGTAGGGAGAAGAAGATTATTTTCAGGATCCCTCGTCAACCGGAATTCCAATTCAGTGGAGAAGTGAAGTCTACTAAGAGGAAGACTCGGTTGACTACTTCGGAGGTTCAGAAGGGAGTACCGGTGTGGGATGAATTTCCAGGAGTCTTTGCTGAGATCTCAGGACTGCCACCTGAAAGGATGATTGAGTTCTCTATTGAGACTGTGCCTGGAGTGGCTCCTATATCCAAGGCTCCGTACAGGATGGCACCGACGGAGCTGGAGATTCTAAAGAAGCAGCTGCAGGAATACTCTGATAAGGGATTGATTCGGCCAAGTACTTCACCATGGGGAGCTCCAGTACTATTGGCGAACAAGAAGGATGGTGGTAAGAGGCTTTGTGTTGATTATAGAGAATTGAACAAGGTTACCATCAAGAATAAGTATCCCTTACCAAGGATTGATGATTTGTTTGATCAGCTTCATGGAGCCCGGGTATTCTCTAAATTGGATTTGCAGTCAGGTTACCATCAGCTAAGGATGAAGAAAGAGGATATTCCGAAGACGGCATTCAGGACCCGTTATGGCCACTATGAATTTCTAGTTATGCCTTTCGGAGTCACCAATGCCCCTGCAGTTTTCATGGATTTGATGAACCGAGTGTTCTCGCCCTACTTGGATCAGTTTGTTGTTGTTTTTATAGATGATATCTTGATCTATTCAAAGGACAACAAGGAGCATGCAGAGCACTTGAGGATTGTATTGCAGACTCTCCAGCAGGAGCAGCTTCATGTGAAGAGGAGCAAGTGTGACTTTTGGTTGGACAGTATAGCCTTCCTTGGGCACATAGTTTCAGCGGAAGGAATTTCAGTTGATCCTAGCAAGGTCCAGGCAGTGAAGGACTGGCCAATTCCAAAGACGGTGACTGAGATTAAGAGTTTTCTTGGACTAGCCGGATATTATAGACGCTTTGTCCAAGACTTCTCTAGGATTGCAGCCCCGTTGACCAAGCTCACCAGGAAAGGAGAAAGGTACATATGGACAGAGGAATGTACTGCAGCTTTTGAGCAATTGAAGCAGAGGCTCATTTCAGCTCCAATCTTGAGGACTCCCTCAGGAAGAGGAGGGATGGTCATCTTCAGTGATGCATCAGGAAAAGGCCTGGGATGTGTACTTATGCAACATGATCATGTTATAGCTTATGCATCTAGGCAACTGAAGCCTCATGAACGGAATTACCCAACTCATGACTTGGAGCTAGCAGCTGTCATATTTGCCTTGAAGATCTGGAGGCATTATCTTCTGGGGGATAAGGTGTTGATATACACGGATCACAAGAGCCTCAAGTATATTTTCTCACAGAAGGAGTTGAACATGAGGCAGAGGCGGTGGTTGGAGCTTATGGCGGACTATGATATTGACTTGCAATATCATCCAGGCAAGGTCAATACAGTACCGGATGCACTGAGCAGGAAGCCAGAGTATAGAGTGCTTGTCCAACTTACTCAGCAGAAGGAATTGACTCAAGACATCATCAGATTGGACTTGATGTTGGTGCAAGGAGCTGATAAGGCGGGACAGTTCATGACCATGCAGATTCAGTCAGCATTGATAGATGAGATCAAGGAAGCTCAGAAGGAAGACCCCAGATTGCAGCAATTCCGAGCTCAGGTAGAGGCTGGATTGAGGACTGATATCAGTATTCATCCGGATGGTGCCTTATACTTTGGTAGCAGGATTTGTGTTCCCCAAGGAGAAGTTCGGCAGAAGATTTTAGCAGAAGCACACAGTTCAGCATATTCCATACACCTAGGGAGAACCAAGATGTATCAGGACTTGAAGAAGCAGTTTTGGTGGAATGCTATGAAGAGGGAGATAGCCCAGTATGTTGCCAAGTGCTTGGTTTGTCAGCAGATAAAGATTGAGCATCAAAGGACAGCTGGACTTCTGCAACCTTTACCGATACCTGAGTGGAAGTGGGAGCACATCACCATGGATTTTGTCACGGCATTGCCTCGCAGTCCTAAAGGTAATAATGCTGTGTGGGTAATCATTGATCGCCTCACCAAGTCAGCTCATTTCATACCATTCAGGGTGGGTCAGTCAACAGAGGTTCTGGCGGACAAGTACATGAAGGAGATAGTTCGTCTGCATGGAGTTCCAGTTAGTATTGTATCAGACAGAGACACCAGATTCAGATCTCATTTCTGGGGAAGCCTCCAAGAAAGTCTAGGGACTCGTCTGAAATTCAGTACTTCATATCATCCTCAGACAGACGGACAATCTGAGAGGACTATCCAGATCCTTGAAGATATGTTGCGGGCTTGTATGATTGAATTCCAGGGATCATGGGAAGACCATCTTCACTTGGCTGAATTTTCTTATAATAACAGCTATCAGGCAAGTATCAAGATGGCACCTTTTGAAGCATTGTATGGAAGGAAGTGCAGGTCGCCGATTTGTTGGGATGAAGTCGGTGAGAGGAGACTTTTGGGGCCAGAGATCCTGATTCAGACAACAGATAAAGTCAGGATTATCAGAGATCACCTCAGGGCAGCACAGAGTCGGCAGAAGAGTTGGGCAGACACACTGAGAAGGCCATTGGAATTCCAGACAGGGGATCATGTGTTTTTGAAGATATCACCTACCAAGGGAGTAATCCGGTTCGGTACTCGTGGAAAGCTTAGTCCGAGATACATCGGCCCATTCGAGATCTTGGACCGAGTGGGAGAGGTGTCTTACAGGTTGGCGTTACCGCCATCTTTGGACGGAGTTCACAATGTATTCCACGTATCTCAGCTGAGGAAGTATGTGAAGGATGACGGTCATATTCTGGATCACTCCGAACTGGAACTACAGCCGGATTTGTCATACCAAGAGCAACCGATGGCCATTTTGGACAGAAGTGTCAAGACATTGAAGAACAAGGCAATACCATTAGTGTTGGTGTCTTGGAACAGACATGCCCCTGGAGAAGCCACTTGGGAACGAGAGGATGTTGTCCGTGAGCGTTACCCTCAACTCTTCACTTCTTGATTTGGTAAAACTCCTTCCTTCTATTCCTTTCTACTGTTATCTTTCTTATCATCCTTATCTATCTGTTATCCTTCTTTGCTGTTACCTTTCACCTTATGAAATTTCGAGGACGAAATTTTTGTAAGGTGGATGGATTGTAATACCCCGTTCCCGGAATACGTACTTGGTTGCGTATTCAGTTTTTCGATCGTATTTTTCGATTTACTTCCTGTATTTGACCGATTTCAGTTTTAAAAGTCATTTTCCAATATTATATATTTTCTATGATTTTCTGGAATTTTCCTGAATTTAATTAAACATTTTCAAAACCGGTGTCGACCAGTACCGCTGATCGATTCTCGGATTTTTAATTCACAAACAGTTAGGAATTTCTAGAAGGTCCTTTAGACTTTATTTCTTAGAATCATATTTTCTATCTAAATACTTTTTCTGGGAATTTTATGAATTTATGAAAGTTCCAACGGAGTCGGTAGATAACTGATTCCGAGATTTTTAGTTTTAAAACTATAAATTATTTCTTCAAACGAATTTCACCATGAGTCTTAAAATGTTATTCTTGATTTTTAGTAAAATTTTCGGGTCGTTCCGAGATACTTGAATTTCGGACGATTCCGGTATTTTCCAAAATTCCATTTTCCAATTTTCCAATAATTCCAATTTTCCACATAATCCCACTCACTTTCACCTAATCCTTTTTAAATCCCACTCATTCTCTCTCTCCCCCATGGCCGGCCAAGTGGCCAAGTGAGGGACACCTCACCCTCCCCATATTTGCACAAAACCCCCTCTCAATTACACTATTTGCAACTCCTTTACAAAATCTAACACCTATATAAACAATCTCTTTACATTTCTTTTCCTTTTTCTTCATTTCACCTAAGTGTTAGCCCTCACCAAGAGATCTCTCCTCCTTCTCAACCTCAACCCTAGCTCCAAGAACCACCTCAAGGACTTCATCTCCACCTCAAGCAACCACCTTGGACCTTGGATCATAGCCTTCTTCGCCACCGAAGATCACCTTGGCGCCATTCGTCGTCAACGACCCTTTCGACCGCATAAAACGTCGATTGATCACCCCTAGTGAGTATTCTTACTCACCAAGACATGTGAATTCCCTAGTATACTTGTATTCCACATCTTGTTCACTTGTGCCTTCAAAATCACACATTTGACCTTCAAATTCGACCTGCAAATTCGGTTCTGTACGCTACTTACAGACCCAGATTAGTCGACTTGACCTAGGCATTAGTCGACTAACCCTTCTAGTTGAACCATAACCTGTTTCTGAAACACAGTTTTAGTCGACTTACCCTGATCATTAGTCGACTAACCCTTTCTGGATATAAACCTCAACTCTCTGGAAATCACTGTTAGTCGACTACACATTCCTCCCTAGTCGACTAACCTTACTTGAAGCAGAAACCTAACTCTCGGCCCTAGTCGACTTATCCTATTTATTAGTCGACTATAGACTACTAGTCGACTAACCCTTCTCACCTTAGTCGACTCCTGAAACAAACTTAACTCTCTGTATCCCAGTTCTAGTCGACTTAGCTTGACTATTAGTCGACTTGCGTGTCTGTTAGTCGACTACCCTTTTTACCTAGTCGACTAACTTTCCCTGAAACAGAATATCAACTCTCTGGAACCCAGTTTTAGTCGACTAATCCAGACTGTTAGTCGACTTAAGACCCCTATCAGTCGACTACACCTTCCACCTAGTCGACTAATTTAAGCTGTTTATTATAGTTGATTTCTTTTCTAAATTTGGATCTTACCCTGATACATGTGTATTATATTATGCTTGTTCATGCTTCATAACTGATACTACTTGACCTATTACTGGATGGAGGTTATCTCTTGTAACTTCATGACTTGTTATTACATATTCTCGTTTCATGACATGTTAAATAGTGAATATCACCACTTATCATGCCATCTCTTGAACCAAGCATGATGCATTCAACTTTTGTATAAAATGGACCAACTTACATTGGGTCAGGGGGAAACATGTGGATATCGATATGTGTTCGTGTTTACAGTGGCATTAGGTATATTGTACAATTATATTCCGGTCTAACCTGAGGGCCTCCAGGAGACCGAGGGGAGTGCTTGCTCCCTCTTCCTGAGTACTATCATGATAAGGGCATACATAAGTCCCTCCTGAATAGCCTAGCGGCTGGCTTCCGTCACCAAGCAACGGAACAATCCTGGACCGTTATCCCGGGCATGTACGGGGTCCACTGTAAACATAGTTCGTCGATACCCCCGCTGTTTCCAATAACAACCTTGTATTACTAGGATATGGATCTATGTGCGCTGGGACGCTGGGTCACATAGCTAGATATCACAGTAAGACAAGTAATAATAATAATAGACTTTAACTATGTATCCATTTCATCCTGATTATAGTTCTTTATGCTTTCATTACTTGTTGGTTTATATTCATTATGCTGTTCCGTCCTTATTATTCATATCTCTTAGCCACTTGGCTATAACCTGTTCATTTTCGGGAGGTCCTGACTCCCTTGGATTTGTATGTTCAGGTTCCGAAGCTTGGATCGAAGTGGAGCCATCCACAGAAGATCGAGCTTTCTTTAGCGAGCAGGCTGATTAGCTCCAGTCCTCGCGCCAGATCTTTCTTTTTGACTCACGGGATCTTCATCCTACTCGTGAGCATTTTGTGTTTATATTGTATCTTTTGCTTTTGGACTTAGTTGTGATAAAAGATACATGTAATGTGTAATATTTTATCATATCTTGTGATGACTTGTACTTGTACTTTTATGTTGGCATATGTATGGAATTCACGCTTTGTCGTGCACTCTGATCCTTGTTGTACTTTTATGCTTAGCGTGTATACGTGGGGGCACCTTATGACCTGCGTATATACGTCGCAGTGACGTCCCCGTATCCGTGGAATCGGGGCGTTACACTATAAGAATGTTTGATGGACAGGTTCGAACCCTCATGAACGTTCGATACGTTTCGGATTTAAAGAAGAATCTACTCTCATTGAGAGCTTTGGAAACTCGATGGTACAAGTTTTCTGGTGCAGATGGAGAAATCAAAGTTACTAAAGGCTCCATGACGATTCTCAAAGGAGAACGGACATCAAACTTGTACAAGTTGACATGAAGCATTATTATTGGTGATGCTTCAGCAGTAACAGAGAAGGAAGATACTAAAATACTTTGGCGCATGCGTCTTGAACATATGAGCGAGCTAGGTCTTCAAGTAGGGGTGCCATCGATCGGATATGGATCGGATATTGTCTTTACCATATCCGTATCCGCACCCAATCTTGGATACGGATACAGACATTAGCGGATGTGAAAAAATGATATCCGTATTCGCCAAAATCGGTTATCGGACATAGATCGGATATTAATAGATCAGATGCGAATACTAATCAGATATGTAAAAATAAATATGGTTAAGATAAACTAAACAAATATACTTATATTACATTTTCTCATCTACAACAATATTAAATGTGAAACATACTATGATATTATTGTGTACATATCAATACTTTCACCGTATCCATTGTCATTCGGCTTCTATAGCAATAGATTATAAGACATCCGGTGCTAAATGTCGATTCGGATGCTACGGTTGATGTCAAAATACTCAAAATATCTTATGCTACTCTTATAAGAATTGAATACTTTCAACTATAGTTTTTTCACCAACTCAAAAGATCAAAATCTAATGCCTTATTCCATTGAAGAATAATCTATTCCATACAGATACCATTATCAAGCACCCAACATTCAGATATCAGATTAGATACGAATAGGATATTGCTTTTACCATATCCGTATCTTCACCTAACTTTTGGATATAGATACGGATACGAATACTAACGGATGTGAAAAAATGATATCTGTATCCGGATTGGAGGCGAATTCGGATGCGGATATCCGCGAATAATCCACATTCGGTGGCACCCCTAAATTTAAGTCCTGCACAAAAGGATGCCAGATATCAAATACTGCAAACTTGATCTTTGTAAATTTTGCATTATGGGTAGGCAACGTAGAGTAGCTTTCCCTGCATCTCAGCACAAAACAAAGGGCTTGCTAGATCTCATACACACAATGTGTGGGGGCCTTCGTCAGTAACATCCTTTGGAGATTTTGTACTATGTTACTTTCATAAATGATTTTTCAAGAAAAGTTTGGGTATACTTCTTAAAGCAGAAATTAAAAGTATTTCAGAAGTTCAAGGAGTGAAAAACTCTAGTAGAAAATTAGACGGGCCAGAAGGTGAAAGTCTTAAGGTTCGATAATAGAGGTGAGTACACCTCCAAGAATTCAAAGACTACTTAGAAAGTAAGGGCATCAAACACCAGCTAAGTATTTCAGGACGATCAGAACAAAACGGAGTAGCAGAGTGCATGAATTTGACACTTACAGAGTGCGTTCGCAGTATCAAATTACAGGCTGACATGTCAGAAAAATTTTGGGCAGAGGCAGTGAATCATGCGAGTCATCTGGTAAACATGTCACCATCAATAGCTATTGATCTTCAGATCCTAGAGAAGATATGGCAAGGAGTATCTGTGAACCATTCAACCTTACGGATTTTCGGTTGCCCGGCATATAGTTTGATTGATAGTCAAAAAAGGAACAAACTGGAGTTCAAGTCTAAGAAGTGTATCTTCATCGGGTTCACCAAAGGAGTCAAGGCTTTCAGAATTTGGGATCCTGAGAAAAGGAGCGACTTTACCAGCAGAAATGTGGTCTTTGATGAAAAATCAATAATGCGAGAAAAGTTAGAGACGGAGGATAAAGTATAAGGTGGAGCTTTAGACAGTTCGGCAGACACTTAGAAAAAAGAAGAATTCTCAGAGAGCCCTAAAAGGCCTGAAGGGTTAGAAGAAAACTCCTCAGATCCAGATGGAGACAACCAGGATGCTACTCAAGAGCAACCTAAACCATTAAGGCGGTCAGTTAAAGTTACGGTGCCACCAACAAGGTATGACTGGGACGATGATCATGTCTCTTTCGCATTAGTAATAGAAACAGGAGAACCTGACAGTTACAGGGAAGCGATCGAGGCAGATGAGCACAGCAAGTGGATTACAGTCATGAAGTAAGAGATGGAGTCTTTGGATAGAAACCAAATATGAACATTAGTCGATCTTCCAAAGGACTCCAAGGCAATAGGTTGCAGATGGATTTTTCGCAAGAAGGACAATGAGTAGTACAAGGTAAGATTAGTTGTCAAAGGATATGCTCAGAAGAATGATATTGACTACAATGAGATTTTTTTCCTATAGTCAATCATACATCTATTCGGATGTTATTGGTGATAGTTACTCAATTTGATTTAGAGTTGAAACAGATAGACGTCAAACATCGTTTCTACACGGTGAGCTAGAGGAGAAGATATACATGAAACAATCTGAAGGTTATATTCAGGATGGTAAAGAAAACAAAGTGTGTCTTCTAAAGAAGTCCCTTTAAGCAGTTTCTCAGGCAGTGGTACAAACGGTTCGACTTTTTCATGATCAAGGCCAGATACAACTGATGTGAGTATGATAGTTGTATCTATTTGAAGCAGAGTAATGATCCAGCATATTTGCTGTTATATGTGAATGATATACTGATTGCTGCGAAAAACAAGACACATGTTCAGAAGCTTAAGCTCAGCTCAAGAAGAAATTTGACATGAATGATTTGGGAGAAGCCAAGAAGATCTTAGGTATGGAGATCACTCGAGACAGAGGCTTAGGCAGACTTTGGGTATCCCAGGAGAACTATGTTCTCAAGGTGTTGGAGAGATTTAACATGGCATAAGTAAGACCAGTCACCACTCATTTGGCAGGTCACTTCAAATTATCCTCCAAGCAGTGTCCACAATTACTGGAAGAGGAGAAGGAGATGTCTTGAGTACCACATGCTATTGCGGTGAGATCACTCATGTATGATATGGTCTGCACTAGGCCTGACTTAGCCTATGCAGTTAGTATAGTAAGTCGGTTCATGTCAAATTCAGGAAAAGCAACATTGGGAAGCATTAAAGTGGGTGCTACAATATCCGCGAGGGACTGCGAGACTAGGCTTGGTGTTTTCAGAGATTGGAAATAAGGAAGTCTAAGTTACTACAAGGCTATGTTGATGCAGATTATACAAGAGATCTTGACTAACGAAGATCTACGATGGGCTATGTGTTCACAATAGCTGAGTGCATCACTAATTGAAAGGCAGAGTTGCAAGATACAATTGCTCTTTCAATGACAGAGGCGGAGTACACTGCTGCAGTTGAGGCATCAAAGGAAGCTTTGTGGTTGAGAGAATTGGTTGAGACGTTTAGTATCATAGAGGATTCAGTTTGGGTTCATTGCGACAACTAGAGTGCGATTCATCTCGCTAAGATCACATGTATCACAAGCGGACGAAGCATATCAATGTAAGGTATCACAAGATACGTCAGTGGTTCGTGGATGATAAGGTCACCGATTTCGTAAAGATCAACATGAAGAAGAATCCAGCAGATATGATGACGAAGACATCCCGGTGGAGAAGTTTAGAGCATCTCTGAACTTCATCAAGCTTCTCCAAAAGTAAAGTGACGAACGGACTCTTGGGAGGAGCCATGTGAAGTCACAAAAGGGGGAGAAAGGAAGGCAAATGAAGCAGAGGCCAATTTCTATGGAGGGACTCAATAAACATGAGACAAGGTGGAGATTGTTAGTATTTAGAGTGCCTCATATTCATTAGAGAAGAATTCGGTTTCTGGCAGTTTCTTAATACTGATCTGTCCTCATATTTATTGGAGAAGAATTCAAGTTTTAGCAGTTTCCTAATACGGATTTGTCTCCTGTTTTGATTTGGATACGGGTTTTCTATTTCTCTGAAGAGGTGCTGATTTGAGTTCGTGTTAGAATAGGGTCATCTTAGATGCTTATATAAACTCCTTGGGGTGGTCTTTCAAAGGTGTGTCAAGAATTCAAGAGAAATTCTGTTTTCCATCGTTGAGAGTTGTGAGAGATATCTCCTTATAACTCTTATATTTTCTTCTCTGCTTTCAATAAAAATTTCTTTCTTCCTCCCCGTGGATGTCGGCACATTGTCGAATCACGTTAAATCTTGTGTTTCTTGGTTGTGTCGTGATTGCTTGTTAGTGGTAGATCTTCTACGTTTTCGCTTCCGCTGCCGAGTCTTCAACTCGATAGTCTCTATAATTTGATCGATGATAGATCATCAACATTGTCTTCTCCTCTGAACTGGTCAGATGTATCATAAGCGGGGAGAGAGTGAGCTAACGGCAAATGCCTCACAAACCACTTTCCCCACACCCTTCACCATAGGACAGGTGAGGAATAAATGTTCATCTAATGCAAGGTCCATCCATCATGTACTGCCTCTTTATCATTCTCATTAGAATGACATAGACAATTGAAAAGTGAAAAACGGCCGTTCACTGCTTTAACTGGAAGAGAGACTCCAAATCCTCGAGGGCCGAGGAAAGAACAAAGAACCTTCCTCTTTTTCATCCCACTGTAAGTTTGTGATCTGTCAATTGAGTAAATGCTCTTGGAAGCAGAACAAGTGAGTGAGTGAGTCAAAGATTCACCAAAGATGTGATCCATCCGCTATGCTCATTGATAGGAGAAGACTTTGCTTTGAAAACCCATCCGTTCTGCTCTTGTCAAACAACTCAGATGATTACGTTGACGACACAATCCTAGCGGTTGACCTCATTTTGTGGGATAGAAGCGGTTCTCTAATCTCCCTAAAGATGAGTAACGGAAGAAGATCAAGAAGATATAGGAAGACGTCTTCTTCTCAGTCCCCAAAGAGCCAATGTGCAGGGACAATGAAGACAAGTTCAACAATAAGTTCTAACTGTTTTCATGAAGCACAGCAGTTGGGAGGCTTAAAGCACTCTGCTCTTATTTGCATCCTCTCCCTCTCCTCTCCTTCTATCCTGTTCCAACGACTACCACCCAACTCAACTGATTAGTGAGTCAGTGATGATAAAGGTGATAACTCACACTTGGCTGATCTGAGCTACCTAATGCTCGGGCCGGCGTCCGCGGACCTCGCCGGCGGGGCCGCCTCTTTCAACATGTCTTTTTGACATTGCAAGCGCGACACTGGAGGAGGTCAAGTTTAGGAAGCACATTGGAGATGCCCAGAAGTAGAAACGACAACAATAACAAATTAAAAAGAAAAGAAAAAAAGAAAATACAAGAAAAGGAGGAGGACATTTTATTCCTGTGATGTTGGCGACACATGAAAGCCAACATACCAATGTCAACAAAATCGGGGAAAGAAGTTGGGGTTTAACTCTGCCCCTTTCTTTTTAAATTGAAAACCATTGGAGTCTAGTCCAAAATCTATTTTAAATTTGTGTTCTACAATCCGTGATCTACTTTGATCATTTAATTTTAGCTTCCATAAGAAGTTTTGAGCTCAAAAACACATGATAAGTATGAGTGTTTTTGTCGTGACGATACTGGTGGGAGGTCCGGTCAAGAGATGGACGGATCCGAGCAGTAGATGACGTATCTATAGTGGAGGGGATAAGCCACGACTGAGTTGAGAGCATTCCAGTGACTTTTTTTGAGTTTCTTGAAGCAATTTGTGTATGAGTGTTTCTATATAAATCTGTACTCTTCTTTCTTAAGGTTGTTTCGTTTAAATTCATATTAATGAAAGCCGGGTTCTTATCTCACTATTTTATCTTAAAAAAAATAACATATAAGCACAATTGATTGGAGTAAATGTTTTATACCAGTTTGTCATCCCCAAATAGAATAAACAAAAGACTGAAAGAGACTACACAAATTCTTTGGGGAAGGATCCCCAAGAACCTGCCCCTTCCTGGAGGATGGGAAAGGAAAATTCCTCTCACAATACTAGTGGAAATATATTGTCCTGAACTTTATTACCTTTATCATAGGTCATATGTTTTCAATCATCTGCCCTCAATTTCCTCCCTTTTGACATCAAAGTTTTCAAGCATAACTTAATTTTCTCCCTGATTCATATCGATCTTTTCAAGCAAAACCTAATTCTTATTTGGAGTTTTGCTTAGAAAATAGTAAAATCATCAATAAGTGCTTTATACGAATCTTTAGAGTAGTTCACCTCCAAATTCCAGAAGGCCAAATGCTTTCAAATATTTCCTTATCACATAGAAGTTTCATCTCGGGTCAAGTGACCTCTCCAAAAAGTTTGGAGAATGCAACTGTCTTGTGTCTAGTTGTAAGGAATTTGAATATCAGATCAATGGGAGCAGATATTGCCACCCCAAAAAATGATGAAGGCACCTCCAAGAGTAAGGCACCTCAAAGTTTAATAAAGGCACCCCCAAGAAATTCAAAAACTCTCAAAATATCTTCCTCTTCTCCTCCTCCTTTCCCTCTCATGCCACACCTTCGCCGGTGAGCACCCCCTCGCTCCCCCGGCCTCCCTTGGCACACTTGTAAATTTTTTTTTTCGGGTATCCGTTCCTTAGATCAATACAATATTTTCAAAAAAGAAGTTCACAAGTAGGAAATGAAAATATTTCAGGATGAATATTGCATCCACAACTAAGAGAACATAACAAAGTCATACTCATAACAAGAGTGGCAAAAGTTCCTGTAAAAGCTCATCTACAAGAATCTCATATGTCCTCTCTGTAGGGTGGAAACTATCCCAAAACACATACTTGGCATCATCAGCACATAAAATTGATTTTCTATTACATAATGGCCCACTTTCAAGCTCTCCTGTCCCACAACATCCCTTCTTCGATTCCACAAAACCTGCAAAAGTTTATGATACAAGATATTAGTGTAGAAATAAATCAGAGAATTTACCGCCAAGTGATGTATCATCCATGGTGATTATGAACTTACCATAATCTGAGGGGCGCTGAATAATATGAAGCAACATCTCGTATATGTCTCCATAAACAATGGTTGCACCTGATAGCTTCTTCTGAAGCATTGACAACTTTCTTGATAGTTTGAGATTATACTTTTGCGCTGCTTGGTTATATAAAGACACGCAATCTCTTTGTATCCCTCCAGCAAGAGTTCTCTGGGATGGTAGACATCCAAAAGGAGGAAGCCCAATAACAACAATTTTGCGTGCACCCAAGTTGTATAAGTCCTGAAAAAAACAAAAAATTAACGACCATGAAAAAAATAGTAGTACAATATGATCTAGCAAACTTCTGAAAGCAAATTCTGGTACATGCTAGTGTTGCTACGTGCTATAATATTTCTGTATGTGCATAAATGTGCTCGGTGCCATATCAGAAATTTTTTGGAATTGTGAAGGACATGTTATTGCATTTGGGCTGCAACCCACCAGTTCCATGCAAAAAGATAATTATGTAGCACAATAGTGAAATAATCTGATCTGGATGTATGCAGTTTGGTTCAAACATAATAACTAACTGGGTCAAAATGTATAATATTTTTTTGTTTGGAACTAGTATACCTTGGTTGTCAATATACAGACTGCATAACGGTATTTAATATGAAAAGATGTGAATAAGCACTTGGAACATAACAAAAATATTTCTTTTCCCTATCAATTTTATGCAAGACCAATATTTAACACATAAAAACAGTATGGACTACAAAAGAACTCAGTCTATATACCTTTAGTAACAAGAACAAGACATAGCACATGCCTTAAGGACTAAATTAAAATCTATATTCATGTAGAATGCGTATATCTGACTATGCATGCTCAAAAACTTCAAGTACATCAAAGTTACCATTAATGTTGGGATGACCCTATAGATTTGGGATAAAGTCCTCGTTGTTGTTGTTGTCGTTGTTGTGCTACTAAATTACTTTATCGGTCCCCTTTTCCTATAGGTTGAAACGCATAATAGCATTTACTACATATGAAGATCGATCATACTCAGGTTGAAGGCTTTGGTCTTGTTTCCTCATCAATGAATTGAGGATCTGAGCTCTCACCCATTTTTGTACATCTCTATTAATGATGTCACGTTCAAGACAACATGAACATATTCCATTCCTTTATTGACCTTACAGATAAATCACTGAACTGCCAATAGAAGAATGGATTTCAAGAACAATGACAAGAGAAGGTAGATGATCCACTTGAGATACATGCAGGATGTCCAGGTTCAATTCAGGCGGGGGGCCGCAGAGTTTAGACGTGTAGGGTAATATTGATGCGGAGGCCTTGATGCGTGTATCAGCGAAGGCGAAGACGCATCGCTTTGATGTGGTTCAAGGACTCATGTATTTTGTTCTATTTTATTTTTGCATTTCTTTAGTAGTTGTTTTCTTTCTTTTGAAGTTTAGTCCCACATGAGTTGTAATATAGTATTTGAATTTTGTAAAGACTATATAAATGCTCTTTTACTAATTAGAAAATTAATGATGAATGCTGAATTATTTGATAAAAAAATATTTGTGAGTGATTGATCTCTCTCTCAAATTCTCTCTTAAAAGTGTAAAACTATAGAGAAACCCTAGTTTATAAATGTGAAACCTAACTAGCTCTAATTTAGGAGGGTGAACCCCTAACTAGCTTATCCCCCTCCACCATCAATATCTCCACTTCCTCCTCTTCACAAAACCCTACTCCAAAACTATAGAACCAAACCTTACTACAAACTCTAAAAACTGCCATGATCCAAAATTTCCGAAAATCATAAAAAAATCACAAAACTTACTATATCTCCCTACTCAAGCAAACCCAAAACCCTAACCCAACCTCTCCCTACCCTGCCGCCTTTCTCCTCGTTTGCTTCGCCCCGCACCGCCTCTCCTTTCTCTCTCCCCGTGCCCACACCCTACTCTTTGTCCCGTCACTTGCTGTCCCACAGTCTTCGCCGCAACAACCTGCAACCCCGCAGCCATCTCCCCTCTCCTACCCCCTCCCCGACATCGCTTCTTCTCTCCTCCCCCTTGCCTGCACCCTTAGTTGTCGTCGTCTCTTTCATGTTTGTTCTTCCCCTTGGATCAAGCAAAACCAACAACGCTTGACCACGACAACAAATCTTCAAACCAGGATCTCGACATAAACCAATGACCTCAGCAACAACACCCGCACCTCCTCTTCTTCCCCGACTTCCTCCTACCCCGATTTCTCTTGTCGTCACAACCATCAACAGATCCTTCAAAGTTGAGTCTGGTCCCATCCGCCACCATTGTCTTCGCCGCGAGGGCCATCGTGCCTCTCCTCGTCAACGCTAAATCTACTGATCGCTCCTCCTTTTGCACGATGTGAGGCTAAACCCAATTTGAGTCCAGGTATTCTGTGTAGACTCAACCCGATTTCTCAGACAGATCCGACCTAATTCAGAGTAAAAAGTCAACCCGACCTGCTAGTAGCACGACTTGATCCACTGCAGAGTCAACCTGACCCGTTAGCACCTAATCCGACCCACAATTACACTGTAGATCAGGATCAGGCCCGCTCCACTTTAACAGTGTAGACTCCTGAGCAATAGAACACCCCGTTAAGCATCAAGTTTAGTTTTTCGGCCATTCCTCAGCCATTGGAAATCCGATTCAAGTCGTTCTCGAAGCCTTGAATTCATGGGGAACAACGCTAACACGATCAATTATTGAAAGGTTTCGATAATACTATCTCTAGAATATTATCAATACTTCATGTTGTCACAGATACTTGTGAAATTGTGTGAATCTGATACAACTATAATTGCTGACAGTTAATATTGATCGTATAATTGTTGCCAGCATAATTGAGTGTCTGTCTTAATTTATTTGAGATTAAAATGATTCAACCTGCACTTGCAATTTTATTTAAATCCATATGTCCAAAATTACATGTTTAAAATTATTTTCTTACCGAATATCATAATTTTGGTGAAACATTACAAAATTCAATTATATCACTCATTGTATTGCACGCGTACACGTTTCACATCAAAAATATGATGATGGCAGGCTGTCTTCAAGTCCAGAAATTTATGAATCCTTGGAACCTACGCCAACTAGTGGCTACTTGGATCCATGTGAAGGAAGTGGTAAAGAAAAAGTCCCAAGCTCCATGAAACCTAAGAGAGCTTGGGAATACCATAAGCAGAATGCAAATTTTTATAAATCAAAAGTTCATTTTACGGCTGCCTCATTTGCTGATAATAAGATGCTGCTAAACCATTTGGAATTGAAGGGTTTTCAGTGTTATGTTCGAGGTACATGAGAACAAGTAATATGAGTTATCTACAGGAATTTGTCCTCTAAATTTGGAAAATGGGCCAGGAACATAGAATTAAGTTGAGCTCTAAAAGGTATAAGCAACCACATATCAAGAGTTAAGAAACACAAGACTAATCAAAACTAGTGCATTAGAACCACATATCAAGATCTACTCCAATTTATGTCTTCTGCTGTGTTATGATATTCCTACATAACAAATTAGGTGCAGCTCAGTTGCATTCTGACATCACTTTTTGCAGGCCTCTTGCAGGACAACTTCTTCTGTGCTATTCATCCATCAAATTTCCTAAAGATGAGAAAAATGAAGATTTGGACACTGTTTTGACAACCAATTGCAATAGGCTTATTGACAAAGATGGAGCCATGTGAGGAGCAAAAAATTATTTGAAAAGCTAATAGTACCTTCATGATATATTCTCAAACTATGAGACTGATCTTATTTAACCCAAACCTAATAAGTTTCACGAGAAGGCTTCGATGTTAGATACTTAGTTATGCAGAAGTTAGTGATATAGTATAGAGATAAACTACATGGTCTAGCAAATAATACTGGCATTAGGTCCTCTTTGGTTTGTAATCAGCCCATTCTGACATGAAATTGGCAGAATTTGTGTCACATGTTTTGTGAAGGATGTTATCCTAGATAGTCTTCCACAGCTGTCATTGTGGGCTGCTTCTACCAAAAAAATGAAAATAAGCAAGCAGATACTAAAAATGATTGCCTACTCATAGAGGAGCATAGTCAATTTAGATATCAATTATAATGAAGATTAGATGCGGGTCACCAAAAAAAACTTTGCCAAAATGCATTTCCAATTAGATACTCATCAACTGCTAGTATGTTCAAGGTTAAAGCCATCATCGATGAGGTGAGAATAATCAGGAAAATGCGTAGAAGTTTTAGATACTATAATTTACCTCAATAAAGGTGGCAGCTAAATTAGCCAAGAAACTGGTATATGCAGGCATATCATAATGTGCCCTTCTCAGGGGAGTGCTAAAATAGGTATTTGTGAAGTCATTGGTTCCCGAACAAACAAGGTAGAAACTCTCTCTGATGAGCATTGCAGCTCTTCCTGAGTCTGTAGTTGCCTGCAGCTTCTGTTTGTAATCCTTGAACAGCTCCAGTTGATCTTGAATAGAGATCACTGACTGGAATCACAAGAAACTAGTGATACGGATGCTGGTAGGAAAAAAAACAGGTAACATGAAGTATTATAATAGGAGAATGTTGATTCTCTCAACAAGGTACCGATATTTCAGATGTGAGACGGTCATATCCGGATGAAGCAGAGGCAAAGCAGACACCAGTAAGAAGGTCTTCACTGCTTAGTTTTTGGCTGAGATAGGCTGGTAATTCCTCCTTTATGCCTAGCTTTGAAGCTGAAATTCAAAAGTGCAATGAAGTCAAAATATTCCATTAAAATTTTGTAGTAGTGCATTTATATGAAGGAAAACACCAATAACCTCGTACTCTTGTACCATCTAAAGTGAAATAATGTACACTGAAGTTAAAGTTCAGAAATCCCACTCTCCCATCTTATGGGGAGGAAATTCTCGTTATGTGTAACTCTCAATTCTTGAACATGTGACATCTTCAAGTAAAGCCTGTACCATCTAAGCATGTCTGTAGGTGGTGTAAAATAATGCACACATATATAGAATGGTTACTTCTACTATGAAACCGTACTCGTGTCGGACATTCCGACACCCATGTTGGACACTCCAACACTTCCTTGAACACTTCTCAAACAGTTCTCAAACTTATATATATATATATATATATATATATATATATATATATATATATATATATATAATATATATATATATATATATATATATATATATATATATATATATATTAA
Organism: Agave tequilana; assembly: GCA_038442645.1. NCBI lineage: Eukaryota > Viridiplantae > Streptophyta > Magnoliopsida > Asparagales > Asparagaceae > Agave > Agave tequilana. The sequence goes on along the minus strand of JAVJIF010014395.1, from coordinate 34,257 downwards.
TTTATGACACTTGTTGGGTACTTTCTAGACACATGTTTTATATTTTCTTATACTTCGTTGTTCACGTTACATATTTGAGATATTTATTTATTTTTTCTTCCGTGGTGTATGCTATTTACTGATGATATTGTTCTAGTTAATGAAACGAGAGCTAGAGTAAATACAAAATTGGAGATATGGAGGTAAACCCTACAATCTCGAGGTTTTAGATTAATTAGGGCCAAAACAGAGCATATAGAGTATAAATTCAGTAAATAGGGAATCTGAGATTATAGTATTGTGATACTAGATGGTCAAGAAATACCGATGAGCAGTCATTTTAAGTACTTGGGTTTCATTATCCAAAAAGATGGGGAATTCAATAGTGATGTCAACCATAAGATTCAAGCCGGCTGGTTGAAATGGAGGAGCACAATAAGAGTTTTATGTGATCCCAATATTCTATTATGGCTGATGAAAAAGTTTTATCGGACTGCTATTAGGCCGGTTTTGCTATATGACACAGAATGTTGAGCTATAAAGAGATATCATACCCAGAAGTGAGTATAATAGAGATGCACGTGTTTCGTTGAATGTGTGGTAATACGAAGAGAGATAAGGTAAGAAATGAGGATATTTGTATTAAGATAGGCGTAGCCTCTATAGAAGAGAAGAAGAGAGAAAATCGCCTACGATGATTTGATCATGTGCGACGTAAACCTACAGATGCGCCAGTCCGGCGAGTAGAACGTATCAAATTAGAGTAAGTTAAAAAAGCACAGGGGAGACCGAAGAAAACATAGATTGAGGTAATACGATAAGATATAGAGGCAAAAGGTCTCAGTGAAGGCATATTGCTTGATAAGAATGAGTGGAGAAAGCTGATCCGTGTGCCTGATTTGGTGTAATTCTCTTTTGGTTCATGTAGCCTACACCAAATACTTGGGACAAACGGCTTAGTTGTTGTATTTATTTTTTTTCTTACGTATCAAAAACTGTACTTCAGTAAAACAAAAATTCTATCAAAATATAACTTATATAAAACTATGATAAGTTTAAATATGTTTCAATATAAGAAATTAGAAATATTGAACAATGTGTATGAACTTTTGAATACAAAGATATAATCACGCATTTATATACACAGATTATTATTATTTATATGCATATTTTAGTGTCATATCGCCGTGTCCTTATGTCCTACATTTTAAGAAATTGTCGTATCTTGTGTCCTTGTCCGTGTCATACCAGTGTCCCATGTCCATGTTCATACTTATTAGATGCACACTGATTGTGCAGCTTGCAGAAAAATGAAATAAGTGTCTATAAGTTATGCTATAACTTGCAAGACAAATAAAATAGCTTTCTATATGAACCTGCATACCGTCTCAAAGTGTTAGGTACAAGGGCCAATGAATGGAGATGGATTTGGCTTAGTAGCCTCGGAACCCTTATTGACTTAAAAAGATTAAATTTGAGGCATGATTCCAAACATATCTAACCATTTATCCATACTCTCTTTCCAATATTAGATCAAACTCACTTGATGTTGAATAAATGCGAGACACTCTCAACAAATCTCCAATTTGCTCGGTCCAGTCAAACCCAAATCGCTAATTCAACGGCTAATGGAAATAGTTGCGGAAACACTTTTCGAACCAAGTCGCACTAGAGGCAAATGCGACAAAAATGAGCGCCCAAGAGAACCCTAATCTGTGGTGGACCATGTCAAACTAAAGAGCCAAATGTGATAACATGGAGTCTGATACTAGTTTTTCAGGTGCAAAGGCCCATAATTGGAGATGGATTTGCCTAACACGTCTGGAACTCATATAAACCTAAGGTGTTTGCTAGACAGAAACCAACTTGATGCCGAATGGATGCAAGATGCTCCCACCATGACGTGTAGAGAAATTAACAGTATGAGTTATTGGTCAACAAGGGTTTAGTCCATCCATCATTAGACAGGAAATGTCTGAGAATATATATTTATATAATTTATATGACACTTAGCGTAGCCTGATTGATACCTTCATCTCCTACCACCACGAACCCATGTCACCTAATATAAATATAACTAATTATTAGGCATGACATGACTTAGGTCTTTCTCATTAAGGATGACAATCTGTTCTTGATGTCCCAATGAACACCGCAGTCCATTTTTCCCCCTATCCGTGAACAACACTCATTTCTAATCTTTTCTCTTTCCTATTTTATGTTCTCTGATGTGCACAAGAATCTTGTAAATCTCAAGGCCATGTAGGTTCATCACGCATTCTCCCAATAATATATTTCCCTCCTCAATGTCAAGGATCTGACCTTTATTTGATTAGGCATATAATAAACATAACGGGGAAAAAATATAATCTAACTTTTCCTCATTATTTCTAACTACTAGAGGAAAAAAATGTAATCTCCATCCCCCAATTGCTGTGTATGAAACCTGTCACTCTTTAGTGGGCAGATAGTACTCAGGGATTTGTGGTTAGTTTCCACAAGAGTGTGTGCGCGCGCTCCGGTTACAAAGTAAACTATACAAGATAGGGCAAAAATTCAACAAAAAAAATGTGTCAGCCAAGAGTTTTGGAACGGAAGTGTCAAGTAGCACTAGATTTTTTTTTTTCACACATGCATTCCAGCAGAATGGTGAGCATTAGGTATTGCGGACAGAAATTTTTTTTTTATAATTATAATGGTTTCTATTATAATTTTGTAAGGTTTAATAGTTTGTATTTAGAAAATGATGGATTCGAAAGCTAGCGTGGGTCTAAAAAGTTAGCCTTAAGAAGCAACATATGGCTAGTAAATGACTAGAAGTCATGCATTAATTAAGATTTTCTAAAGTAATCAAATATGAAGTTGAATAATCATACAAGAATTTAAAATTTTAAAAATATATAAAAATTTGAAATATTGTGCACTCTTATTTACTATATATATATAAAAAAAAAAATCCTATACTGTCGGATTTAAATAGACAGATAAGATGAGTTTTGAGAACATTCATAAACCATGAGATGCTAGTCAAATGCAATCACATTTTTTAGTCCTAAAGAGTTAGCACTAAAGTAGCGTATGTATGTTTTCAAAAAAAGAAAAAACAATACAAATCTGCCCAAAACAATGTGGAATAAAGAGTTCAGCATATAAATATCAACAAGCTCATGGCATTAACAATAAGTAAAGCCCTTATTCAAACTTGTACAAAACAAGTTCAAGCTTATGACATTGTGGAATGCAACCTAGGATCAGTCAAGCAGTATACGAGCCGATGCAAACTGAAGAAGAAAGAGAGAGACGTCACCTAGAAAATCTGAAGGGACCTTTCCATTGCTGAACCTCCCAGTTGGCTGGTGTCCAATGAAATCCTTGCCATAAGGAGGGAAGTTGCTCTTGGCAATGCTGAGCAGCTGATTGTTGTTGCCAGTGTCCAAGATGGAGTCCCCAAATGAGAACATTGCCGGAAATGCAGGGCCCATCCCGTTCGCCCTCTGCGTCCGAGCCCCTGCCAGTGCCAACACAAACCAAACAGAAGTAACAGCTAGGAGTAAAGTGTGAACAGAAGAGAGATGCATATTCGAACTAACAAACAATGATACAATGATTATATTGTTAGTGAAGAATGCAAGTTGACAGAGAAGAGTACACTGCCATATATAGGACCAGTTAAGGCTCAGTTTGGTTGTCATAATTGGCCGTAATTGGCAAAGTCTTTTACAATTGTAAATAAGTTACGTGCATGTAAGTTCTACGATAATTGGTTGGTAATATAAAGTTGTAAGTGGGAAAGTGTATTGTGTTTTACGGTATTTGGTTGTCGTAAATGTGTAAGTCGTAAGTAGAAAAGTTGATCACAAAATTAACTATTTTGTGATTTAAAAAGTTTTAATATTGTATATAAATACTAAAAATGATAAATATTAAAAAAAATTAACATTAACATAAATAAATAATACAAATTTACATGACCACAAAATTAACTGTAAGTGAGCTGTAAGTAAGTGATAATTGGGTTGAAAGTGAGTGCTAATTGAGTTGCGTAAGTCACTTACGAATTACGATCCAAACAAATGTCATAGTTGTAATTAGGTTGTAAGTCATTCACGAATTGCAGACTTTTATGACGAAACAAACAGCCCCTAAGAGAACTTTTTTGCTCACCGTGGTCACCGCGAGCCGTTGGTTGGGGTGAGTGGGGCCGCCATCACCATACCAGTGCGCAAAAAAATTTTCACCAGTTAAGGGATCATTGTTTCAGTGATGGGACAGAGGAAAGAGCTAACCTCTAAGGCCTGGTCCATTCAATTAAATTTCGGATATGTGGGAGCGTTAGAGATTTTGTCAACAAACCCAGCATTGTAGATGGCCAAGTTGTTGGATGCATGCATAATCTGAAGTAAGAGAAAAAATTTTAAAAAATTAAGGACAAACTCTGCAAGTTCAAGCTAGCTAACAGCTACCATTGAATCACCAATTGACATCTTTGATGCTGAATGGGCAAACTGAGGGCCTGGCCTCATTGCAAGCGAGGGCCTGAGCAATGATATTGGGTTTGGTCTCGTCCATCCAATTTCTATACCACAACTAGAAGCGCTGGCCGCATTTATGCAAACAGTGTGCAGGCGCCTCTGTGTGGACACCGCTCTCTGAGACATTATCTTGAGCGGTTGACGGGCACTTTCGAAGAATTAGAGAGCTGGGGCCTCATTGAATGCAACTTGAGCTGGGTGCGTGGGTGGGTGGGTGGACGGTGAGGAGGCTGATTGAATTCACGTCTAGAAACCAGGCCCTCCACAATACGCAAGACCCACTAAAATTACGCAAAAAGAGGAAAACCTCTTGATTGCAACGAAGAAACAAGGGGCGGCTGGGCCTGGCTCTTTTTAACCCTTTTTTCTGTAAAATTCTACCGCTGATATCTTCTGTACTTTCATTTTTCTCATGGACAGAGGAATGACTAATTGGGACAAATCGGGTTTATTTGTCTCGTCAGGACAACGAATCAGTGCCCGTCTCATCAATTTGACGAGATGAGTCGAATATTCGAGTAATAAATTGGACTCAATTTATTATTCGAATCCGTCGAGATTGGTTGAACTCGTCTCGACATTTTTAATATTTTTTAAATTCAATTTTTTTTTAAATTTTAAAATTAAAAGTTATAAAGAAATTTAAAAAAATAATAAAATAAGAGAAATTTTTTTAAAAATTACAAAAAATATAGAATTGAAATACACTAATTATAAGTTTTTTTTGCCAGGTAAATTATTTTATTAATATGAAAAAAAAATCATATAGCAACCTGTTCATCTCATACAATATGCATAAAAAACTCTGGTGCTCATCTCATACAATGTGCATAAAAAATTCTGATGGTTCTCTACTCGTCATCATCATTTTGTTCAAATTCATCTAGAACAACTTTTCATTGTGTGCCTCTATCTGCATTGAATCATTCATTTAAGCAAACAGCCATCTCCACGTGCTTCGGCGTCAGCGTGCTCCTACAGGGCGTCAAAACTCTACCACTGCGGAAAATGCCCTCTCGAACGCTACTGTAGAGGTCAGAGGTGTTAGTATATTTCGGGCCATGATAGAAAGAACATGAAATTGTTTTTTCTGTTCTTTCCACTGTGACAAAACATCAAATATTTCCCATAATTTATCATCATTTTTTTTTTAAATTTTAGCAGACATTGTGTTCAAATATAAATTAAGTTTATCAAATAAACCTCTTCTTGAAGAATATTTCTTTCTTGTAAAAGTAGACTTTTAAAATTAGATAATTTTTTACCTAAACTGGTAGAAGAAGTTTGTGATGGTGAAAGGGGAAGTAACTCATCTCTGTATAATGAGTACATTTCTTCTAGAAGAGATCTAATTTCTAAAAGTAATTTATCTACATCTAATTCATAATTTTTAAAAGTCACATGCTCATAATTTATCTACATCTCTGTACAATGTATATATTTCTCTTAGAAAAGCTCTTTTTAAAATTTTTTTAGGGGCTTAAAATTAATTTTTCTCTCTCACAGTTATATAAAAATATTGGACATGAAAAAAATAACAGGAAGGGGTCGGAGAAATTTTTTCCGATTCGATTTGTCCCGAGATTCGTCACAAGACGAATCTGACCAGTCTCGCGTAAACGGGACGGGTGAATTCGTTGGGACCCGCCCTGTGCGATTCAAATGGGTTGCACAGGGCAGGACGGGGTGAGTCGAAACGGGTCGACTCCTCCCATTAGCCATTCCTACGTGGAGACCTGAAATGGAGAAATTTTTTACTCACCGCCTTAGCTCACCGTGCTTACCATGAGCGCAGTAAGCCGTAAGATGATGGTGGGCTCTCTCGGAGTGGACCCGCTACGCGGTGGGGCCAACGGCTCACCGCGCTCTCCCCCTGAAATGTTAATATTTTCATATACTCCCGTACATATGAAATGAAATATAAAACCAGTAACAATCACTCTTCCTTTTTCCCCCACCTAAAAATCCCTCAGCATAGACTCTGACAACAAAGGGTTTTTTTTGCCATCATCACACTGGAATCTTGCTGGGAATGCAGACTGTGCTCTTAGCCGGAATAGCCGGGCCCAAATCAAGCCCATCTCCGGCCTGCAATGTCGACAAACGGACGATGGATGACGCACAAGCAAAACAAAGAGCGACAGTACTAAGGATGGAAGCATCTTGTCCGATTGCTGAGATTGATATCATATGTATTTGATTCTTTCCGGTTCAGTTGAGGTTTTGAGATATGAAGATCATATTTACTTGTCCTCCTCCTCGGAGAAGAGGAGTATAAAAGACTCAGAAATCAATATCATATGTAAGTCTTCTTATCTCTTATATTGGCCCAACATTTGTTATTTTACATTTCTTATTATCTTCATGAGGGTGCATAGCAAAATACTTACTCAAATGAGGTTCATTTTAGGTTTCTTAAAAGAGTTAGAGTATAGATAAATCATAATAAATTTTTTTAAAATTTACTTTTAACTGGTTTATAGATAGTTGATCAAATTTAACACTATAGATCTTCAATTTAAGTTGTGTATCAACCAAATCAAAGTTGGAGTGTCTGCATTCCTGAGACTTCTGAAAGTAGTCTCGACCAACTTGAGATATATGTATTATCTTATCTTTTGCAAATTTTGTAACAATTTTTTCATTATTACTTGTTTAGAAATTGTTTTGGAAAACATTAAAGAAACTTTAATTATGTCTTTATTATTTTCATTATTACTTTTTTAGATATTAAAAATCGGTCCATCCATCCTCCGAGAGTAGGGAGAAATCTTCTAACAATGTTTGTGATATGTTTTTTATTTGTGAATTCTTTATTATATATCAATTCTTACAAATTCTTTTCTCAAGTTCCTCTTACTTTTCTAGATATTTTTATGGCCTTTTCTCTCAAGATTCTCTAGGGACTCACATTCATGCCTAAAAAAAAAATTGATTGGCCTATCAATAAAATTCCTTTCTCTTAAAGCGGAAATTTCAAAGTTCGATTCTTCTTATTGTGGAATGAAGAGTCAACTTGAGTAATTAGTGAAGTGGATGTGCCTCTTGCCTATTCTGAGAGAGAAAAAATTGCCTCGTAACACATTCTTGATTTTATCTTTAAGACAGAGTTGGTTAAAATTTTGTATCTCATTGTAGCCAATGACCGAACAATTATCATCAAAGTAGTGTTCTCTCTGTTTCTTGAGAAAAAGTTGAGAGAACTCTTCTCAAAGAAGCTCCAATGTTTTGTGCAGCTCAAATTTTTTGACCTGAATCCATTGAATGTATATATATTTTAGTGTGTATCACATTATATAAATGATTTTATAAAATTTAAGAGAAAAACTGACAGCTCGTTTTTTCACTTTTCAACCCATAAAATTTTTTTCAACCAAACGCAAAGCCGAATAAAAGTGCAAAGGGTCTACAAATTCAGATAAAATTGATACTTTTCAGTCAATTTCTCTGAAACAGACGACCACTTGGAGAAACAAATGTTCTGCATTTCCCAAGTGGTAGGGCTGAATCATTATATGCACCCGTCTTTTCTATTCTTGTTATTTCTCATTCGTGGTCTTTCCACTCGAATGTAACTTCAAATTAAATTTTCTTTTCACACTTTTTAATAAGAATCTTATATGCTAGCATATTGTGGTTGGTGGTAGGAAACCAAGCGACGATAACGAGAGAGGCGTCAACTGCAACGAAAAAGAAAAAAGAAGAGGAGAGGCTGGAGGAGAATGGGGGAAGAAGAAGGAGGTTGTAGGGGAGAGAGAGGAGACGGAGGGTGGGGGAAGGAGGAGGAGGACGAGGGTTGCTCTCACTCTCTCTCTCTCTCTCTCTCTCTCTCTCTCTCTCTCTCTCTCTCGGATGAAGACGGACAGAGGGGCATATGAATGACGGACAACTTTTGTGAAAGAGTGATGGGAGAAAATCTCGATTCGCTCGGTTTTGATTATTTTTTTTATATTTGCTTTAATCAGAAATTCTCGTTACAAAAGAGATTTTAAATATTTATTTTATTAATAAACACTTAATTTTTTAAATTTTAAAACAATCAAAAACCACGATTATATAAAAGTCTTTTGTTAAGAAGTACTTATTATGTTCTTTTGTAAAATGATTTGACTATGAACACTGTTAAGAAGTACTTATTATGTTCTTTTGTAAGATGATTTAACCATGAACATGGGCATCATTTAGCACACCTCAACAATCTTTAGTTAAGAAAGTGAATTCTTTATCTTTATCACTTTTTATAAATGGAGGCTTGTGCCCGCAAAATACAAGAAATATGTTTGAATAATGCAAATTAGTTCTTCAGAAAAAAAGACTCAAAATAGGTGGGATCCTATATTGTCAGATCTTGTGTCAAATATCAAATTGATGTTTGATTTATGACGAGCTGATATCAAATATGAAAATACGTCAGGAATATAAAATCCCTTTTGTTTCTTTTGACAAATTTGATGTGAACCAGTTTCACAAGCAACTTTTTCAGAGAAGCACAAGGCAGGGGAATCTTACCTAGGAGAGCAAATGGACATGATATGGTATTGATTGTATCCAAACTTACTTGTCAAATGCCGGTGACACGTGGCTCATTAGTTAAAAAAGGGAGAATGAGTTGTACGAAATCTCAAGTTCAAGTTCGGCAACGACCTAATGCTCAATAAAATAAAATAACATATAAAGTACGACAATGAAATGAATATAAAGTAAACATATACCCTTATAAATCGCTGAATGGGTACTATTGTATCACTATTTTATCTTAACTAAAATCACGAGTATGAATATCCATATAGTTTGATAACAGAAATCATATATGTAATCACCAAAATCAGAAACGAATACAAATTGAATAAGAAAGAAATAGATACAATTATGATTGCTAAACGAATACTGAAAAACAAAGTTTTTTTTTATTTCTACTCATCCTTCCACTATAAAATACCTGACATCTCATATTACAAACAAAATTTGTACGTATAAGACATATCATATAGATATAAGGAACTAATTGTTTGCGCGCGCCCCTGACAACAACCTCTCTGAGGAATCCATCAACTGGAGACAGATACAGCCGGAGATGTACCCAAACACGATAAGAACAGAGAAAACACTAGAAAAAAGAATTCAACACAGTATTTAACGAGGTTCGACCATTTGCCTACGTCCTCGGGGCAAGGGAGAGAGAGATTTTATTGTTCAACAATTAATACAAGCAAATACAGAGAGATACTTGAGGGATCATCCAGTGATTCAATACATGAGGGCTCTATCCCTTATTTATTATAGCCATAGAGTCTCAGGGATTTAGGAAACCCTGATTGAATTCGACCCCAAACAGAAAAGGAATCCGAATCCTGAAAGGACAGCCAAAACGCATCAGTCGGTCGACCGGTCCATATTTCGGTCGACCGGTCCGGTCAACCGGCTCCAACCGAGAGCAGCGCCTTATCAGCCGGTCGACCGGGGGGTCGACCGATCTGATCCTGTGCACGTCGTGCACACCGGTCGACCGGGCTCTTTTCCTGGCCTGCTTCAATGCGTCGTTCGCTCCCTTTGTCTTCCGGTCTCTGTGCTATCTTTCTCTATCTCCTCTATCTTCTCTTTCCCTACAATTCTCCACCTCGATGAAAATTTTTCAAATCTGAGCCGAACTCCAACAAACTCCAATATATCATCTGGCGAAATCGACACATGATCTCGGCTTGAGCGTTCCGAACGAAATCGACACACGATCTCGGCGAAATTGAACACTATCTCGACTTGGCCAACAGACGAAACATGTTCCTTCAAACGAATCGCCAGTACGCGTACAATTGATTTTCACTGATCTGACCAGATCCAAATTGAGTTTGTCGTCGCCACCTGCAACTCTCATCAAACTCCAATATCAATTGTAAGCTTTCAATCTTCAGCTCAGCTATCCAAACAGAATGCACCATATATGCGTTTCCATCACTTCACATGAAGAGAAATACCATACGAGCCGATCAATGTACGTGTCTCTCACTCAGTAACTTCATGACCTCATGAAGAACTCATCATGAGCCAACACTGACTCTCCAATTGAATGGCTCTCTCCAGTCCATATGTCTTCAACTGACGGTCCAACGAAGTCTGAGTAGAGCACACCGAACACCATCATCGACTTCAATAATTGATGCACACCCCTCCTATGCAAGCTCAACTTTCTTCTCATCAGAAGATTATCTGTTCATCGAGATTACAACACCTCACTTCTACGTAAAGTCCAACTAGCCACAACACTCACCTCTACATGAAGTCTCTCCACCTCTACATGAAGTTCCAATCGGCCACAACTCTTCACCTCTATGTGAAGTCCCAATCAGCTTTTCGAGAACCTAAACAGTTACGGGTTGCATCACCAAATGGCTACGCCTTTACGGCTGCCTACGTACCTTGCCCAAGGGATCAAGCCAACCGTAATTCATTTAAATGAGCTCCATCAAGCTCAAACACCTGTGACTGAATCTTCAGCAGCGAATCTGTTGGCCCAAAGGCCCATCACTCTAGTTTTGATGATGATCAACTCATGTAGTTATGTTTACTAATAATCTTGTGATGTTTAGTTTCAGATACTTAATCAAGATATTAGTAGGTGATTAGCTTCAACAAAGATATTTTGGAGCTTCTCACATGGTGATTCAAGAGCTCGAGCGACAAAATCATATCTAGCACTCGGTGGAGTCAAGCTCGGTGGATCACCGTTTGGATCGAGTCGACTTGAAGACGGGGTTCGTCAAGAAGACTTCGGTACATAGTTTAGTTTATGTTTTAGATCAATTGTAAAATATTAGATAGTGTGATATGCTCAAGTTCACAACACATTTGTTTTAAGTTTCATGTTTATTGGTTTTCAGTTTAACTGATCTTGGTCTTCATGAATAGATAGATTCAAAACAAGTTTACATGGTTTAATGTATATTAGATTTGTTCTATATACATGTATGCTTCAATATCTTTGATAAACTTAGTTTGATATGTCTATTTCATGAGTTTGAGTTTTGTGTTTTAACATAACATATTTTTCGGATTTAATATCAAAAACATTGATATGTATATCTTATTTGTATATTGGATTATATCCATATACAAATGCTTAAAGTTGTTTCTATATCATGTTTTTGTATTTGAATGAGTTTTGGACAAAACGAATTTTCAATTCAAAAATTCAAGTTTTGGAAAATACAGATTTTGGTTTTCGGCAAAATTTGTAAGTCACAAAAATGGTTCAAAAAGTTTGAAATTTGTGTTGAAAATTTTCACACAAGTTTGTATTTCAATGTATTATGCTAAAACTATTTTTGTAGAATTTTAGAAGTTTTATGAGATTTAAACACTAAGTTTTCTGTCCCAAATAGCAGCCTGCCAGGCTCTGGCGGTCGACCGGGCCGGTCGACCGGACCCAGAGATCGGTCGACCGACGTGCACAAAACGTGCACGCTTGGCCAGCCACTTGGGTTGGTCGACCGAGCGGTCGACCGACTGTAAGTACCCCACTCTCGGGTGGGGGCGGTCGACCGACCGGTCGACCGTAAGGCATGGACGGTCGACCGAGCGGTCGACCGGCCAGAGAGCAAATTGCTCTCTGGATTGGAACGGTCGACCGGGCGGTTGACCGGAAGCTCCAACGGTCAAATTTTTGACTGTTGGCGGTCGATCGGGCCGGTCGACTGCCAGCCGCCAGGGCTGAAAATCAGCCCCAATGGCTAGTTTTCTAATGGGGCTATTTATACCCCATTGAGAGGTGTTTTTCACCAAGATTTCAAGAGCCAAAAATTTAGAGTTTCCCTAGTGTATTATTCAAGTTTTCAAAAGTGTTTTAAGAGCCAAAAGGATTCATTTCTATTTGTTTTTAAAAGAGTTGGAAAATCATTTTTAAAGAAAAATCTTTGGGAATTGTTTTGATCTTTATTTTCTATTCTATCTAAAGTTTTCCCTAGAGTTTTTCTTTGAGTTTTTCATTTCCAAACTCTTTGTTTTCCACACTTGAGCCATATCACTCTATCCTATTTATAGGATCTTTTATTTGTGGGAAAAATTTGTTTGTGGTTGTGGAAACCACTAAGTGTTGTACCCTCCTTGACTTGTTGTATCTCTCTTTGGTAGAGGTTGATTTGGAGTGGTGGTTAGCTCCCTCTTTGGTAGACGTTGAGATTGTGGTTTACTCCTTCTAGTGTGAGGTGGAGTTGGTGTTGGATTTGTATCCTTCTTTGTGAAGAGGTGGATTGTGATTGATTGGCTAAGGGCCTACCCCTCTTGTGTGAGGTGGTGATTGTATTGCCTCTGGGTGAGGTTGTATTGGTTGAGAGAGGAGTTAGGTACTCCTGGTTATTGTATTGCCCCAAATTCTCGGTGGAGGTCCCCTGTGTGGGAGTCATGTGTGGACAAGTTAGTGGATTCGAAATCCTTCTGGGTGAAGGCGGGGACGTAGAGCTGGGTGCTCGAACCTCGAAACAAATCTTGTTGTTTGCGTTTGATCCATTGACTCTTACTCTCTCTCTCTATTACTTTGTGCATTGATTCATATTGTCATATCATTATTATATGCTTGGTTTGTTTGTGTGTGCCTCACTTGTGCTTAACCACGAGAGCTTCATATAGCGCCTCAACTCTTATTCAGAGGAATCAAGAGGAGTTAGTCCAGAGCCCTTCACCAGGAATTCGGCTACACTCGTTGGTTGCATTAAGTGTTGTTGCAATTAGTTTTTAAATTTCGCATTTAGTTCATTAGATTAGCCTATCACCTATTCACCCCCCTCTAGGTGATTTCAATTGGTATCAGAGTCTACGCTTCTGATATTAGGTTTAACCACCTAGGAGTGTGATCTTGGTTTGCTAATCTATATTTGCATTTGCACTTGCACACATATAGTTTGCTCTCATGGATAGCCCTCCCATGTTTGATATCTCTAAACTTGATATTTGGAAGGTTATGATGAGTTGTCATTTGAAAGCCCTAGGATATAAGGTTCACCGTGCCATTACCAAGGAATCCTACCTTAGTGATAGCAAGCATATAGAGGCCAATGCAATATCCCTAGAGGCACTTAGAGCATCACTTCATAAAGATTATTTACATGTGTTTTCTCACTATGAGTCCGCTTTTGCAGTATGGAGCATTTTATCTTCTCCCGAGCTACCAAAGATTCTCGATAAGATGAGGAGATTTAGAAGAGACAAGTCCGACGAACATTGCTTCATGGTCCAAGGGAATGACTCCCTTGAGGTACAATCGGAATCTCAACTAGATGCTAATTCTAGTTCATATTGCAATGAGTGTTTAGAGGCACAAGCCATGAATGATGACTTGCTAAAAATTGTGAAAATTTGATTTCTAAATACAAACTTTTAAAAAAGGATAATATTAGTTTAAAAGAAGAAAATAAAGATTTATCTTCTAAACTTGAGATTGTTTTGCAAGAGAGGGATGAAATTTCGAGTGAACTTGACTCATTTAAATCCCAACTTGATCTTTCTCTTAATGAAAACAAAATTTTGAAAAGTAAAAATGATTGTGAATATATCTTGAAGAAAAATAAGGATTTAACTTCAAAATTTGATTTTGTATTAAAAGAGAATAATTCTTTGAAAAACAAAATTGACTTGATTTCACAAGAATTGAAAGATTGTTTAAAGAAAAATATCTCTTTGTAAAATGATATAGATACTCATGTTTGTCATGCTAGTGTAGCTTCATCTTCTAACTCACCTATTGCATGCTCCACTTCTTCTAATATTGAAAATGATATAAAATTGATAAAGAAGAATATGGATTGTTTGGGCTCCACTTTGAGCCGATGTGCTTTGAACCACTCACGCTTAGAATCCATGTTTCGAAAGAAACAAGTTCCATCTTTGCATGCACACCATCCACGGCATACACATGCTTCGCACGTTCATGTACACAACACGATGTATGCTCATGTGTACATTTGTACACATTATGGACGTAAGGGCCACCTTACTAAACTTTGTTATGATAGAGTTCATGATGTAAATTTAGCAACTAAGTTTGTTTGGGTTAGGAAAGGTGCTAACCCCCATGGACCCAAAAGAGTGTGGGTAGCAAAGACCACCCCTATTGTATTTGATGTAGGTGTGGGCTCTCGCATGACGTGAGAGCGATGGTGCCTTGAGGTGGATGCGTTCCGAGCTTAAAGATGACATATTGGATGCATCACTTTCAAGGGGAGTTTGGTGGGAGGACCACCGTGTTTTGGAGACTTGGAGAGTTGCCTTCTAGGTTTTGGTAACTATCTCTAACTCCCATATATATATACATGCTTTCATATTATTCATGTTTAGCATGTTTTGTTGTTTCATGATTAGTATGATAAATTCCATGATTATTAGACTTGTGATATGCATGATTAGTATTTGAGACACCCATGTTTAATATGAACCCATATTTTGTGTTCTCACATTTGTTTAACTAATATGTATATCATGGATCTAATGCATGTGCATTTACATAATGATCATACATGTTTTGTTTTGATTTCCATGCTTCATGTTTTGATTACTTGTTTGAATGTTAGTTTTCATTAAAATTAGAATATATAGTTGTACAACTAGTGAGCCACAAATAGACCATTATATGTTTGTGCTTGAACTCTCATTTGTACTCATTAAATGTACTAGTATAGCCTAGTTTTGATGATTCATACATTTGACTTGTATTCCCATTTATTTGACATGTTTTTATGGTTGTGTGTTTAACTTCATGTATATGTCTATCTTGTCTAAACTATTAGCTATACATATACATCTTAGAGCCACTTGCCTTCATGCATATACTTTTGCGGACTCTTTCATGTTTGGATATGTATGTATACTTTAGTTTGTACATGACATACATATACCTTGAAGGATTCTAGATTTGATGATTTTCATGTTTTATGGAATATAGTTTTGTTTTATTCCTTACTTGAAGGATTTCGTACTAGTTTATAAAGTTTTTCATATAACTAGTTCGTATTCTTCGCTTTGGTAGAGTTTTTCAAACATACTATATTTTCAACCTATTTTTGAAAACCCCTACCCATTTAACGGGCGGTTGGTTGGGCGACCATGCCTTGTATGCTTAATATTGAAAACTCAGTTTAAACATGTGCATGAAATGGGTGGAAAGGAAATATGAGTTATACACTTGATCATATTATGTTTTCAATTGGTATCATTGGATCGTTTCAATTGGTATCAATATTGACATTCTTTTTGTATACTCATATATATGTTTTATATATGTATGCTTACTCTTCATATAGTATCAATTTCGATTGGTATCTAATTTTCATACATATATATGCTTTAATTGTGCTCAAAGATATCACAAATGTAGGTTATGCTAAGCTTGATTTTTAATGCATATCATATTTCAATTGACTAGTTTTCAATTGGTATTTATACAAGCTTATGCATCGTTTTATTTGGTATTTCATAAAGGGGGAGAAAATTCGTATTTCATCTTTCAATTGGTATTTGGTTTACCTTTGATTTCCACTCCCATACTTTATGATGAAAAATGATTGAAAAAAATGAATATTTATTTTAATTTGGTATCATATGCTCTTAATGAAAAATTATCTTCAATTAGTATCCATATATTTCAATTGGTATCTATTGATCTATTCATTTCAATTGATAAATTTAAATTGGTATCAAAATATTTTCTTTCATTGGTATCAAAATTTCATTGTTATTTCAATTGGTAAAATGTTTCAATTACAATTAGAATTCAAAATTTATATTGTTTAGTTAAAATTGGATTCTTAAAAGTATTTTGATATGAATTGTCTATATGCAAGGGGAGCTTAACATCTCTTCTACATATAGATTCATGTTGAGTGTATCTTATATTGAGGAGCTTGACAACTTTTCTTTATGCGGTACACGTGTGTAGGAGGAGCTTCACATCTCTTCTTATGCATTGCATATTATGCGTTATGTGAATTAGGGTTTGTCATCCCTTCTTCATGTAATGCATATATGTAGGGAAGTTAACTTAGCATCTTCCTCTTCATGAATTTATATCGCATATATCCTTTATTGTTTTGTATTATATTTTACCCCTTTGTTGATGATTGACAAAAAGGGGGAGAAGTATTTGGAGAAGTATTTGGTATATATGCATGTTTTCCTTCGTTTTCCTTGCTTTATTCAAAGGGGGAGAAGTATTTGAGTTTATATGCATATTTATGTTTTGATGTTTTGTTGTTATTGATATCAATAGAACATGTTTTATTTTATTGGTATGTTTTGTTTAATTGGTATCAAGAGCATTTATTTAAGAACTTGTTTATGTTAAAAAGAAAAAGGAATTTATTTTAAAAAAAATTTTGGTATCAAGAGCATGTTCATTGTTTTATGCATGCTCATGTTTGGTATTCATTGCATATATTTATTGTTTATTGCCATGCATGAGTTAAGGGGGAGCTTCCTTGAAGCTTTACTTTAATCCATGCATATATAACTCCATGAGTTTTGTCACCATCAAAAAGGGGGAGATTGTTGGCCCAAAGGCCCATCACTCTAGTTTTGATGATGATCAACTCATGTAGTTATGTTTACTAATAATCTTGTGATGTTTAGTTTCAGATACTTAATTAAGATATTAGTAGGTGATTAGCTTCAACAAAGGTGTTTTCGAGCTTCTCATATGGTGATTCAAGAGCCCGAGCGACAAAGTCATATCTAGCACTCGGTGGAGTCAAGCTCGGTGGATCACCGTTTGGATCGAGTCGACTTGAAGACGGAGTTCGTCAAAAAGACTACGGTACATAGTTTAGTTTATGTTTTAGATCAATTGTTAAAAATTAGATAGTGTGATATGCTCAAGTTCACAACACACACACTTGTTTTAAGTTTCATGTTTATTGGTTTTCGGTTTTTGGTTTAACCGATCTTGGTCTTCATGAATAGATAGATTCAAAACAAGTTTACATGGTTTAATGTATATTAGATTTGTTCTATATACATGTATGCTTCAATATCTTAGACAAACTTAGTTTGATATGTCTATTTCATGAGTTTGAGTTTTGTGTTTTAACAAAATATATTTTTCGGATTTAATATCTAAAACATTGATATGTATATCTTATTTGTATATTGGATTATATCCATATACAACATGCTTAAAATTGTTTCTATATCATGTTTTTGTATTTAAATAAGCTTTGGACAAAACAAATTTTCAATTCAAAAATCCAAGTTTTGGAAAATACGGATTTTGGCAAAATTTGTAAGTCACAAAAATGGTTCAAAAAGTTTGAAATTTGTGTTGAAATTTTTTACACAAGTTTGTATTTCAATGTATTATGCTAAAACTATTTTTGTGGAATTTTAAAAGTTTTATGAGATTTATTTTAAAAATTAAAACCTAAGTTTTCTGTCCCAAATAGCAGCCTGCCAGGCTCTGGCGGTCGACCGGACTCAGAGTCGGTCGACCGGACCGATCGACCGACGTGCACAAAACATGCACGCTTGGCCAGCCACTTGGGCCGGTCGACCGACTGCAAGTACCCCACTCTCAGGTGGGGGCGGTCGACCGATCGCTCGACCGTAAGGCAAGGACGGTCGACCGGCCAGAAAGCAAATTGCTCTTTGGATTGGGACGGTCGACCGGGCGGTCGACCGGAAGCTCCAACGGTCAAATTTTTGACCGTTGGCGGTCGATCGGGCCGGTCGACCGCCAGCCGCCAGGGCTGAAAATCAGCCCCAACGGCTAGTTTTCCAATGGGGCTATTTATACCCCATTGAGAGGTGTTTTTCACCAAGATTTCATGAGCCAAAAATTCAGAGTTTCCCTAGTGTATCATTCAAGTTTTCAAAAGTGTTTTAAGAGCCAAAAGGATTCATTTCTATTTGTTTTTAAAAGAGTTGGAAAATCATTTGTAAAGAAAAATCTTTGGGAATTGTTTTGATCTTTATTTTCTATTCTATCTAAAGTTTTCCCCAGAGTTTTTC
Organism: Agave tequilana; assembly: GCA_038442645.1. NCBI lineage: Eukaryota > Viridiplantae > Streptophyta > Magnoliopsida > Asparagales > Asparagaceae > Agave > Agave tequilana. The sequence continues at coordinate 15,763 of JAVJIF010014395.1, read as the reverse complement.
TTTGAGTTTTTCATTTCTAAACTCTTTGTTTTCCACACTTGAGCCATATCACTCTATCCTATCTATAGGATCTTTTATTTGTGGGAAAAATTTGTTTGTGGTTGTGAAAACCACCAAGTGTTGTACCCTCCTTGACTTGTTGTATCCCTCTTTGGTAGAGGTTGATTTGGAGTGGTGGTTAGCTCCCTCTTTGGTAGAGGTTGAGATTGTGGTTTACTCCCTCTAGTGTGAGGTGGAGTTGGTGTTGGATTTGTATCCCTCTTTGTGAAGAGGTGGATTGTGGTTGATTGGCTAAGGGCCTACCCCTCTTGTGTGAGGTGGTGATTGTATTGCCTCTGGGTGAGGTTGTATTGGTTGAGAGAGGAGTAAGGTACTCCTGGTTATTGTATTGCCCCAAATCCTCGGTGGAGGTTCCCTGTGTGGGGTCCTGTGTGGACAAGTTAGTGGATTCGAAATCCTTCTGGGTGAAGGCGGGGACGTAGAGCTGGGTGCTCGAATCTCGAAACAAATCTTATTGTTTGCGTTTGATCCATTGACTCTTACTCTCTCTATTACTTTGTGCATTGATTCATATTGTCATATCATTATTATATGCTTGGTTTGTTTGTGTGTGCCTCACTTGTGCTTAACCACGAGAGCTTCATATAGCGCCTCAACTCTTATTCAGAGGAAACAAGAGGAGTTAGTCCAGAGCCCTTCACTGGGAATTCGGCTACACTCGTTGGTTGCATTAAGTATTGTTGCAATTAGTTTTTAAATTCCGCATTTAGTTCATTAGATTAGCCTATCACCTATTCACCCCCCTCTAGGTGATTTCAGAATCGACTTGGCTAAGTCATATGAACCTCCTCACTACCGTCATGGAGAACAACGGCCTTCAACTTGAGCTTGTCGCGGTCACAAGCTTGAGATTCATGCTTCTTCACCCACTTTCGTGGTTTTACCTTGGTTTCAATTGCCGCAAATAACTCTACATTCTCATCAATATCTTCAACCTGTTCAGTATCAACTCTGGCTACATGATCTCCACCTGGTGTCACATCCGGTGAAGACTCATCCGGTGAAGTCTTCACTGATACCGAACCAACTGGAGATGGTGGAGTAGCATCAATATCTACCCGCCGCGATACTTCCTTGGTCTTCGTCCTCTCCACCTGCTGAGAAACGGTAGACTTCAACACTAAAGTCTCATCAAACGTGACATGCCGACTCAACACGATCTCTTATTTTCGGGGTCCCATAACTTATAGCCTTTCATATTTCTCTTGACACCCAAAAACACAAATTTCTTTGCTTGCGGATTCACCATGCCATCTTTGACACTAAAGTAGGCCGTACTTTCAAATTCCTGCAGCAAACTATGACCTTGAGTAGATTTTCCAGACCAAACTTTCAGTGGAGCTTTATCTCCTATCGCAGTCGATGACAATCTGTTTATGAGATGGCTAGCATACACAATCGCCTCAGCCCAAAATGATTTGTCTAATCTTGCAGTAGACAACAACCACCGAACCTTCTCCAGCAAGGAACGATTTATCTTCTTGGCCAACTCATTTTATTCTATTTGTAAAGTGAGTACCAATATCAGTGTTCTGGTCAAATTGTAGGAATTGGTTCATGTATATTTTAATATTACCAATTTGTAGATCCTTAATCTTCCTACCAGTCTGCTTCTCCATCATTCCTGTCCACTTCACCAACATATCTAGGGCTTCACACCTTTGTCTCATGGGATATATCCAACAATGCCTAGATAAATTATCAATAAAAGAGACAAAGTACCTGTGACCTCCAAGCGATGCAGTCTTAGTAGGTCCCCAAATGCTTACGTGAACACTATCAAGAAGACCTTCAGAGCGGTGAGTACTGATGCTGAATTTCACCTTCTTCTTGTCCAGAACGCCATGTTCATCCACCAAGTTGCAGGTAGCAGCACCTTCCAAAGATCCCTTATTTGTTGGAGCTTGCAAAGACCTTTCACCTCCATGTTCGACCTTCATCTGCCAGACTTGCGTGCAAACATTATCTGAAGAAATAGAAGTCTCCACCTGACCTATAACTGTACTACCCTTCAGGTAGTAGAGGTTGTTTCGACGGACGCCCTTCATCACCACCATTGAGCCTTTGGTCATCTTAAGAACACCATCTCGTATAGATACCATAAGGCCCAACGCTTCCAAAGCATCAACATAGATAAGATTCCTTTTGAGTTGAGGTACCTCACCTTCTTCAGTCTCGTACTATCCCATCATACATCTTGATACGGATTGTACCCATCCCTTCCACATTACACGGATGATCATCACCCATGACTGTGAAGCATCCATCTAACTTCTCAAAACTAGAAAATCAGTCCCTATTCGGGCATATATGATAGGTAGCTCCTGTATCTAAAATCCACTCAGCATTATCTGAGTAACTAATAATAGGAGTAGTAACAGAGATAGAGAATACCAATGAGTCTGAATCTGATCCATCCTCCTGTGATGTACTGGCTTGAGTACTGACCATCTGCGCGAGATTTGCCTCGGTCATCAGCTCCCTCTTCTTACCTTTGGCCTTCGGACAATCAACTTTCTAGTGCCTTAGCTCCTTGCATAAGGCGCACTGGTTCCTCTTCAGATCTTTGAAGCCTGATCTGGATGTCTATCTTCCCTGATCACCTCTTCCCTTTCGATTGGAATTCCTGCCTCTTACCGCCAATGTCTCTGCTATTATGCTCCCCGAAGAAGACAACCTATCATGTCTCCTTACTTCATAACTCACAAGAGCAGCAAACACCTCATCGTAGTTAAGGGATTTTCTTCCATTGATCAATGTAAGAGTAAAGGTATCATACTCTTCTTGAGGAAGATAATTCAACAGAATTATCGCCTTATCCTCTTCATCGATCTCCACATCCACATTAACTAGGTGTGTAAGAAGCTTTATGTAGCTATTCATGTGTTCGTCAATAGAGCATCCTCTTTGCATCTAGAAACGATAAAGCTTACTCTTCAACTGCAACCGCGATTCGATGCTTTTCGTCAGATACTTATTCTCCAGGATCTCACACAGCTGCCTCACAGATATTTCATACAACACATGATACTTGATATCTTGTATCAAATAAGACCTGATCAAGCCACACGCCGTACGATTCATCTTGTCCCAATCTTTTTCAGTAGTTGAATCGCGCTTCTTCTCCAATCGTAGAGTATCTTCGAGGTTTGATGTCGTCAGCGCATCCATCACCTCACATCTCCACATATTGAAGTTGTTCTTGCCGTCGAACTTCACCACATCAATCCTCAACGGATGTGGATTCATAGATTTTCCCAACGATGTACTTTCTCCAGCAATCTTCTCAACTGATTCCTCAAAGCAATGTGAAAATAAATGGAGTTAGATAAACCAAACTAGATAAAAATAGGATCTTTACCTCAACGCGAAACCCTCGAAGAGTTTCTAAAACTATCTACTCCTTCGAATTGATTCCTCGAGCAATCCACACCTCTGTTTTGAGATTGACACACGATCTCACAAACAGTCCCAATGCTGCTCCGAGATCGATACATGATCTCTGTCAAATAGCAACTGATACCCTTGAAATCAATACACGATCCCATGTTGAACCTGGGATGCTCTGATACCACTTGTTGCGCACCCCCCTGACAACAACCTCTCTGAGGAATCTACCAACTGGAGACAGATGGAGTTGAAGATGTACCCAACACGACAAGAATAGAGAAAACACTAGAGAAAAGCAATCAACACAGTATTTAACAAGGTCGCCAATTTGCCTACGTCCTCGGGGCAAGGGAGAGAGAGAATTTATTGATTCAACAATCAATACAAGCAAATATAGAGGGATACTTGAGGGATCTTCCAGTGATTCAATACATGAGGGCTCTAGCCCTTATTTATAACCACAGAGTCCCAGGTATTTCGGAAACCCTAAAACTTTTCAAATATTTTTTTAATTTTATTATCGGTTAGATTTAAGGTTACTCACTAAACTCCACTAAAACAAAACCCTTAGCCTCTCTCTCTCTCTCTCTCTCACACTCAGGTACTCAACTTTCTCTACTCAATCAATTCTCTAAGCATTGCACATGTGAATGTATCTCCATGTTTATAGAGTTCATAGTTGGTTTGATCAGGTCTTAGAGGAGAATAGGAGGCGGCGGCTGGGGAAGGAGCTGAGGCCTCAGCCTCAACCTCCACCACCAGCACTCGCCACACCATATAAGGACACCACTCCATTTAAAGACGTGTCCGTCGGTGGCAGTAGCAATGCTTGAAAGGCTACTGTATAAGTAGGGAGAGAGGAGATAAAAACTTGATGGAAGAGTTTTTTAACTCATCGGTAGCAATACTGCAGAGATCAAAATCCAAAAGGAGCGAGAAGACAGTACAAATGCAGGCAAGAATAGTGGCCGGCCGACCGCTAGGCCGAGCGGCGTGCACAACATGCACAGGAGTAGCTCGGTCGACCCCCGGTCGACTGTAGCAAGGAGAGCGGTCGACCAATTGGCATAGCCAACTTTGTATTGGACTCGGTCGACCGACCGGTCGACCGAAAGGGTAGGTCGATCGCATGGTCGACCGACAGGCGGATCTGCTTCTCCTATTGGGATTCGGACTTCGTTTCTGAGAAGGAGCTGAATCCAATTATGGTTTCCTAAAACTCCTAGACTCTCTGACTATAAATAAAGGGGTAGAGCCCCATGAATTGTATTCTTTGGAAAAACTTGTATTGATTGTTGAATCAATAAGATTTCTCTCTCCTTTTCCCCGAGGACGTAGGCAAATTGTCGAACCTCATTAAATACTATGTTTGGCTTTCTCCCTTGTTTATTGTTTGTCTTTTGGGTACTTTTCTTGTGCATCTCTCTCTATTGATTAGGGTTTCTCAATTGGTTGTTGTCAAGGCGTGCGCAACAAGTAGTATTAGAGCATTTCAGATTCTTCGTGGGATCGTGTGTCGATTCTAAGAGCATTGGTGGCTGGTTGGCGAAGATCGTGTGTCGATCTCAAAACAGCGTTTGGATTGCTCAAGGAATCAAATTTGATGGAGTAGATCATTTTAGAAACTCTCCTAGGGTTTCACTTTGAGGTAAAGACACTATCTTTATCTAATTTTTTTGATCTAACTCCATTTCTTTTTCGCATTGTTTTGAGAAACCTATTGAGAAGATGATTGGAGTTAGTACATCTACGGTGAAATCCATGGATCCATATCCATTGAAGATTGATGTGGTGAAATTTGATGGCAAGAACAACTTTGAGATATGAAGATGTGAGGTGATGGATGCATTGACGGTATCAAATCTCGAAGATACTGTACAGTTGGAGAAAAAGCCCAAGGCTATTTCTGAAGAGGATTGGGAGAATATGAATCGAATAGCATGTGGTTTGATAAGGTTTTGTTTGACATAAGACATCAAATATCATGTGTTATATGAAACATCTACAACACAGCTGTGGAAGATTCTAGAGAAGGAGTATCTAACAAAAAGCATAGAGTTGCGTTTTCAATTGAAGAGCAGGCTTTATGGCTTTCAGTTGAAGAGAGGCATCTTCATTGATGAACACATAAATAACTACACAAAGCTTCTTACAGATTTAGTTAACATGGATGTGAAGATCGAAGAAGAGGATAAGGCGTTGATTCTACTGAATTCTCTTCTTGAAGAAGAGTATGAGACCTTCATCCCAATTTTTATCAATGGTAAACAAATACTTAAGTACAGTGATTTGTCGGCTGCTATTATAAATTATGAAGTGGGGAGGAAGGACAAGCAGTCTTCTTCCAATGGTACATCGACAGAGGCTTTGATGGAAAGAGGCAGAGGCTCCAATCAGAAAGGCAAAGGCGAGCATCAGAGATCAGAGTCCAGACCAGGGTTCAGAGATCTGAAGAAGAACCAATGTGCCTTCTGTAAAGAGATAGGGCGCCGAAAGGTTGATTGTCCAAGGATCAAGGATAAGAGTAAGAAGAAGGAGTCGAAGATCAAGACAAATCTTGCACAGGTGGTCAGTACTCAAGCTAGTACTTCACATGTGATAGATCAAACTCAGGTCGGTATTCTCTTTCTCAGTTACTACTCCTACTACTGGAGCTATCATGTATGCCCTAACAGGGATTGATTCTCTAGCTTTGAGAAGCTAGACGGATATTCTGTTATCATGGGTGATGATCGCCCATGTAACATGAAAGAAATAGGTACAGTTCAGATCAAGATGTTTGATGAGATGATACGGGGACTGAAGGAAGTGAAGTATATACCTCAAGTGAAAAAGAATCTTATTTCTGTTGATGCCTTGGAAGCATTGGGTCATACAGTATCTGTTAGAGATGATGTTATCAGGATAACTAAAGGCTCAATGGTGGTGATGAAGGGCGTCCGACGCAATAACTTATGCTACTTGATGGGTAGTACAGTTACAGGGCGAGTGACGACTTCTATTTCTTCAGATGGTGATTGCACACAGATTTTGCATATGAGGCTCGGATATACAGGTCAAAAGTCTTTGCAAACTTCAGCACAGAGGAAATCATTGGAAGGTGCACCTACCAGGAACATAGAATTGGGTGGACACGGCGTTTTGGATAAGAAGACAAAAGTGAAATTCGGCACCACTACTCACTGCTCGGAAGGTCTTCTTGATTGTATTCACGCAAGTATATGGGGACCTGCCAAGACTGTATCACTTGGAGGTCATTAGTACTTTATCTCTTTTATTGATAATTTATCTAGGCATTGTTGAATATATCCATGAGATAAAGATTTGAAGCCCTAGGTATGATGGTGAAGTGGAAGGATATAATGAAGAAACAAACTGGTAGGAAGATTAAGGAGCTCCAAATAGGTAATGTTGAAAGAAATAAGAACCAATTCCTACAGTTTGGCCAGAACACTGGTATTGGTACTTACTTCATAAAATGGAATACATGGGCTGGATAACGAAATTAACTGTTCTTTGCTGGAGAAGGTTCGGTGTTTGTTGTCTATTGCAATATTAGACAAATCATTTTGGGTTCAGGATTGTATATGCTAGCCATCTCATAAATGGACTGTCATCGATTGCGATAGGAGGCAAAACTCCATTGGATATTTGATCAGTTGGAGCAGCTCAAGATTATGATTTGCTGTGGGTATTTAAAAGTTCGGCCTACTTTAGTGCCAAAGATGGCAAGATAAATCCGCAAGCAAAGTAATTTGTGTTTTTGGGTATCAAAAGGAATATAAAAGGTTACAGGTTATGCGATCCCGAAAATAAGAAGATTGTGTTGAGTAAGCATGTCACATTTGATGAGACTTCATTATTGAAGTCTACAATCTCTCAGCAGGTAGAGAGGATGAAGACCAAGGATTTATCGCAGCAGGTAGAGGTTGATGCTACTCTACCACCTCCAGTTGGTTCAGTATCAGTAAGGACTTCACTGAATGTAACACCAGATGGAGATCATGTAGCTAATTTTGATGCTGAACAAGTTGAAGACATTGATAAGAATGTCAAATTATTTGCAGCTATTGGAACCAAGATAAAATCACGAAAGTGGGTGAAGAAGCATGAAGCTTAAGTTGCTGAGTGTGACAAGCTCAAATTGAAGACCGTTGTTCTCCATTACGGTATTGGGAAGGAGGTTCATATGACTAAGCCAGTTCGGTTCGCTGCTGATGATTAGTCACAGTTATTTAAGCTCTGTGGAGCTCGTTTAAATGAACTACAAATGGCTTGATCCCTTGGGCAGGATACGTAAGCAGCCACATAGGCGCAACCATTTGGTGATGCGGCCCGTATGAAGATATTTGGTGTATTTTGAGTTCTCGAGAATTGGCAGCGGAAGCTGATTTGGACTTCACTTAGAAGTAAAGAGTAGGACTTTACGCAGTGGTAAAGTGTTATGACCTCGATGAACATTTGATCTTCCAATGAGAAGATAGTTGAGCTTGCATAAGGGACGTGCATCCAGTTTGTTAAGCCAATATTGGTATTTGGTGTGTTCTACTCAGATTTAGTTGGATTGTCTTGAAGACATTTGGATTGGAGTGCCAGTCAGTGTTGGCTCATATTGGGTTCTTCTTAAGGTCATTCGGAATGGTGTTCCATTCAGTTGTTGAGTTGTAAACACGTTTGTTGGTCGGCTCATATGGTGTTGATTCTCTTTGGTGAACTGTTGAGGAAGGCATATATGGTGCATTCCATTTGGATGGCTTAGCTGAAATTTAGATTCTTTACAAATTGATATTAGAGTTGGAGAGAGTTACCTGAAGGGATGACAAACTCAATTTAGTCCGGTGTGATCAATTGAAATCAATTGTAAGTGTGCTAGCGATTCGTTTAGAACCGGTTGGTTCATTCGGCTAAGTCGAGATCATATGTCAATTTCGTCGAGATCGTGTGCCGATTTCGTCCGGAATACTTAAGCCGAGATCGTGTGTCGATTTCGCCATGTGTTCATTGGAGTTCAGCTCAGATTTGAGAAATCTTCACCGAGGTGGAGAATTGTAGGGACATGGAAGATAAAATTTGATGGAAGAGTTTTTTAACTCATCGGCAAAAAATAGTGCAGAGATCGATGTCCAAAAGGAGGGAGAAGGCAGTACAAATGCAGATAAGAACAGTGGCTGGCCGATGTGCACAACGTGCACAGGAGCAGCTCGGTTGACCGCTCGATAGACCATAGCAAGGAGAGCGATCGACCGACTGACATGGCCAACTTTCTGTTGGACTCAGTCGACCGACCGTCGACTGAAAGGAAGGGTCGGTCGACCGCCTTGTCAACCGACAGGCGGATCTGCTTCTCCTGTTGGGATTCAGACTTCATTTCTAAAAATGAGCCGAATCCAATTATGATTTCCTAAAATTCTAGGACTCTCTGGCAATAAATAAAAAGGTAGAGCCCCATGAATTGTATCCCTTAGAAAAACTTGTATTGATTGTTGAATCAGTAAGATCGCTCTCTCCCTTGTCCCGAAAACGTAGGTAAATTATCGAATCTCATTAAATATTGTGTTTGACTTTCTCCCTTATTTATTGTTCTTATCTTTTGGGTACTTCTCTGGTGCATCTCTTTCTGTTGATTGGGGTTCCTCAATTGGTTGTTGGCAAGACGTGCACAACAGTATAATCTTTTAGTTTGCTCATTTTACCTACAATAAGATAGCATTGGTTGTTGGTGTCATATATTCTTATGTGCAGGAGAATATGCCTATTGTATTTTTCTAATATCGTCTAAAAAGATCGATGAGACTACTTCTTTGTTGGATTGATGTTTAGCAGTTACCCCTTCATGTTGGGGGCTATAGGAAGTTTGAATAAAGTGGTTTGCCAGTTTTGTTCATATGCTTAATATGAGATGTAATGAAACAGTAATAACAGTCTAGAAGAATATTACTTTTTTTTACTGAAAATTATTATCAGAATATTGTTTAAATGATCACTGACATAACTTATTTTTTTATGGGGATTCGCTACAACCCCCTACATCAAATCGTAATTAGAAAAAAAAAACTTAATTTCATAATTTTATTCGCTTAAGTTATCTCTTTTTTTAAATCAATCAGGTGCGCCCACGTGTCAAGCACAGAAACGCTTCTCAGCAGCGAAAGACGCAAATACCCCACAGTAATCGCTTCGAAAAAAGAGGATCATTTAAAAATGTGCACTGTAGGTACCCTATTTCTGAGGACTGCGACCATGATCACTGTCCCCATATAAATATCCTATTTCTGAAGACTACGATCATGATCGCAGTCCTCATAAAAATGTCCTCTCAAAAAATATCATGTTTATGAGTCTTTATAGATTGCGACCATGATGCAGTCCTCACAATCCTTTTTATGAAGATTGCGACCATAATCACAATCCTCACAAAAATGTCTTGCTTTAGTCTTTTAGTCTTAATAGGACTGCGACCATGATAGCAGTCTGGTCGCAGTCCTCATTATTAGGACATATTTCTGAGTTTTATACGAATATGATCATGATCACAATCCTCACAAAAATATCTTATTTTTTAGTTTTTATTAAGAGTATGACTATGATCGCAGTTCTCACAAAAACACAAATTTCAGTTTATATTAGGACTGCAACAATGATCACAGTCCTTACAAAATGCTCAAATATTTAATTAATAAAAAGACTGTGACCATAATCGCAGTTTTCTAATAAAGAACTGTGACCATAATCACAGTCCTCACGTAGGACTGCGATCATGAGTCGTAATGCTCATATCAGCATCGCCATCATCAGTAGACCCTGTTCACCAGCATCGAATGATCCTTTTTTAGATAGAAATACCACATCAATCACAAACTTAAACAAAACTCATTGCGAGCACAAGCAAACGAGATCTGTAAAAAGTTAATCTCAAAAAGAAATTTAGTCTCGGAGCTCCGCTCACTCAGACCCTAGGAGGGGGCTCCTCCACCCCTTGTAAGCCTCACGATGACCTGACTGCTCAGATAAACCAGCGAATTACTCTGTGTCGGGGTCATGGTTGAAGGAGAGCAACATTGGGGGGCAATGAGAAAAGATAAAAGAGAAAATGAAAATATAAAAAATGGTGGTAGGGATGAATCAATTTATCTGATGTTGACGGGGCTGTACTGAATAAAATTATGACGCTGAGTTTTTTTTTCTAATTATGAAGCAAAGTAGGTGGTTGTAGCGAAATATTTTCTTTTTTAATTTGAAAAAAATAGAATTTAATTAACTTTGTAAACACATCCTCAGATTTAGGGGGAGCACTGGTTCTTTTAACAATATTATGAATCCAGAATTAAGCAAAATTTAGTTCTACGAAATCGTAGACGACTACAACAACAATAACAACAACTAAGCCATTTGTACCAAGTATTTGGGATAGGCTACATGAACCAAAGAGAATTATGCGGATCGGGCACATGGAGCTACTTTCTCCACTCATTCCTATCGAGTAATATGCCTTCACTAAGATCTTTAGCCTCTATATCTTGTCGTATTACCTCCATCCATGTTTTTTTCGGTCTCCCCTACGCTCTTTTAACTTACCCTAATTTGATACGCTCTATTCGCCGGACTGATGCATCTGTAGGTCTACGTCACACATGACCAAACCATCATAGGCGATTTTCTCTCATCTTCTCTTTTATAGAGGCTACGCCTATCTTAGTACGAATATCCTCATTTCTCACCTTATCTCTCCTCGTGTTACCACACATCCAACAAAGCATGCGCATCTCTGCTACGCTCATCTTCTGGGCATGATATCTCCTTATAGCCCAACATTCTGTGTCATATACAAAACTGGCCTAATAATAGTCTGATAAAACTTTCTCTTCAGCCATAACGGAATATTACGATCACATAAAACTCCTATTGCGCTCCTCCATTTCAACCAGTCTGCTTGGATCCTATTGTTGACATTACTATTGATCTCCCCATCCTTTTGGATAATAAAACCCAAATACTTAATTGACTGCTCATCGGTATTTCTTGACCATCTAGTGTCACAATATTATAATCTCGGATCCCTTGTTTACTGAATTTATACTCCATATACTCTGTTTTGATCCTACTTAATTTAAAACCTCGAGATTCTAGAGTTTACCTCCATAACTCCAATTTTGCATTTACCCCAGCTCTCGTTTCATCGACTAGGACAATATCATCAGCAAATAGCATACACCACGGTATCTCATCCTGAATAGCTCTAGTAAGCTCATCAATCACTATGACAAATAAGAATGGACTCAATATAAATCCTTGATGCAATCAACTGTGATAGAAAAATCACTTGTTATGCCTCCACAAGTTCTGACATTTGCCACTACTCCATCGTACATGTTCCTGATTATGTCAATATATTTGATGGAGATTTCCTTTTTTATCAATGTCCACCATAATATCTCTCTTGACACTATATCATAAGCTTTTTCTAAATCAATAAAGTCTATATGCAATTTCTCTTCCTCTCTCGAAATCGCTCTATAGTTGACGAAGCAAAGGAATACCTCTGTCGTCGATCGCCCCGATATGAACCCAAACTGGTTCTATGATATTTTAACATTTTGCCTTAACCTGTATTCAATTACCTTTTTTCAAATCTTCATAGTGTGACATATGGGTTTTATCACGATAGTTTGAACAACTCTGAATATCACCCTTGTTCTTATAGAGAGGTAGTAGGATACTCTTCCTCCACTCATTTGCCATCTTCTTAGTTAGCCAGATCTTTTAAAGAGGTTCGTGAGCCTTCTCATGCCCGCCTCTCCTAAGCATCTCCATACCTCAATAGGAATTCCATCTGGGCCAACAGCTTTCCTTGACTTTATCCTCTTCAAGGCCTCTTTAACTTCAGATTCGCTAATTCTGCGCATATAATTACGATTCATATCTTGTCTTCTACGAAATCTTAAACCAGAAATTTATACTTGAATTGTCCGCATTACAAGTTTATAGTTTGATTCTTATTAGTAATGGAGAACAATATCACATTCAAATAGAGGATATTATAAAATTTCATCTATGAATAAAATTATAATTCAAAAACATTATGGTAAGTGCATTGTAAAGAGAGTTGGTGTGAGTAAAATTTCCTAATAAGTAATTGGAATTACACTTAATTCATCTAAATTTTTGGCTACCATAATTAAGAAAATAGGATACTCCCATTCCTTTCCTTATGCTACAAAAAAAAAAAAAAGCTAACTAACTAACCAAAACATAGCCATTTTCTTCAAATCCCCTCAACACTTCGCTTTTCCTTGGCCGAGCTACAAACAGGGCAGAGATCAGAGCGGCCAGCACCTCGTTCTCTCTTTGCTGCATTCTCCCATGAATCCTTGTCGTGTTCCAGTTTCTTCAGACACGCTCAAGCTGCAGCATCTGTTCTCTGCCATGGCCACCTCCTCGTCCTTCATTTTTAAAATGAAGGCGGCTCTCGGTTCCAGGCATTGCATTACGGTCGCCAAGTGCTGCTTCAACCGCCGCTGGATGTTTCTCCGCAGCAGATTGTTCTGTTTTGATTAGAGAAGAAACCGATGTTTCAGTGATATTTTCTCTATCCAACACATGAAATGATTTAGAGAATTACCTGTCATTGAATATAGCGACCAATCTCTTGGCTCTGTTTCTCGATGAGGGTCTCCAGCGTTGGGTCCGCAGAGAGAGGGAGCGGCGAAGGAATAGAGAGCTCTGGTACCACCACCATCATCATCTGTGGGATTGGCTGCTGGAACTGGAAGTTTAGGTTGAAATCATCCATGATCAAGACTCCACAGTCATCATTTTATTTGTATTGGATCAATAGAGAGTTTATAGAGACAGAGAGAGGGAGGAAATGGGGGATTGTGATTGTATTGGCTACGGGCCTTATCCCTCTTCGGTAGAGGTGGATTGTGGTTGTATTGCCTCGGTGGCATTGTAAGATTGAGAGAGGAGTTCGGTACTCCTTTAGTTGATTAGAAATCCTTCTCGGTGAAGGCGGTGACGTAGAGCTAGGGGCTCGAACCTCGGAACATATCTTTGTGTTTGCGTTTGATCCATTGCCTCTTAACCCTCTCTCTCTTTATATTGTGCATAGCATCATTCATAGCATCATATCTATTTGCTTGTGTTTGAGCATTGATTCATATTGTCATATCTATTATATGCTTTTGTGTTTGTGTGCCTCACTTGTACTTAACCACAAGAGCTTCATATAGCACCTCAACCCATATCTAGGGGAATCAAGAGGAGTTAGTCCAGAGCCTTTCACGGGAATTCGGCTACACTTGTGTGTTGTACTAAGTGTGTTGCAAAATTTGTTTAAGCTTCCGCATTTAGCGCATTTAGTATCTAGATTAGCACTTACACCTATTCACCCCCCCTCTAGGTGTTTTTCAAGGATATGATGAAGAAACAGACTGGTAGGAAGATTAAGGAGCTCCAACAGGTACAGGTAATGAAAGAATAAGAACCAATTCCTACAGTTTGGCCAGAACACTGGTATTGGTACTTACTTCATAAAATGGAATGCATGGGTTGGATAACAAAATTAACTGTTCTTTACTGGAGAAAGCTCGGTGTTTGTTGTCTATTACAATATTAGACAAATCATTTTGGGCTCAGGATTGTATATGCTAATCATCGCATAAATGGACTGTCATCGATTGCGATAGGAGGCAAAACTCTATTGGATATTTGTTCAGGTAGAGCGGCTCAAGATTGTGATTTGTTGTGGGTATTTAAAAGTCCGGCATACTTTAGTACCAAAGATGGCAAGGTAAATCCGTAAGTAAGTAGTTTGTATTTTTTGATGTCAAAAGAATATAAAAGGGTACAGGTTATGGGACCCCGAAACAAGAAGAATTGTGTTGAGTAAGCATGTCGCATTTGATGAGACTTCATTGTTGAAGTCTACCATCTCTGAGCAGGTGGAGAGGACGAATACCAAGGATGTATCGTAGCAGGTAGAGTTTGATGCTACTCCACCACCTCCAGTTGGTTCAGTATCAGTAAGGACTTCATTGAATGTAACACCAGATGAAGATCATGTAGCCAATTTTGATGTTGAACAAGTTGAAGACATTGATAAGAATGTCAATTTTTGCAGCTATTGGAACCAAGATAAAATCACGAAAGTGGGTGAAGAAGCATGAAGCTTAAGTTGGTAGCGTGACAAGCTTAAATTGAAGGCCGTTGTTCTCCATGATGGTATTGGGAAGGAGGTTCATATTACTAAGCCAGTTTGGTTCGCTACTGATGATTTGTCACAGTTACTTAAGCTCGGTGGAGCTCATTTAAATGAACTACAAATGGCTTGATCCCTTGGGCAGGGTACGTAAGAAGCCAGATAGGCGCAGCCATTTGGTGATGCAGCCCGTATGAAGATATTTGGTGGTATTTTGGGTTCTCGAGAATTGGCAGCGGAAGCTGATTTGGACTTCACTTAGAGGTGAAGAGTTAGACTTTACGCAGAGGTTAAGTTTATGATCTCGATGGACATTTGATCTTCCAGTGAGAAGATAGCTGAGCTTGCATAGGAGACATGCATCCATTTTATTAAGCCGATTTCCTGGTAGCGCAAGAAACATGCAATCCTAGGGTTTGAAGGTATACCGATATTGGTATTTGGTGTTTCTATTCAGATTTAGCTGGATTGTTCTTGAGGATATTTGGACTGGAGTGCCAATCAGTTGGAGTCAGTGTTGGCTCATGTTGGGTTCTTCTTGAGGTCATTTGGAATGGTGTTCCATTCAGTTGCTGAGTTGTAGACACTTTTGTTGGTCGGCTCATATGTGTTGATTCTGTTTGGTGGACTATTGAGGAAGGCATATATGATGCATTCCATTTGGATGGCTTAGCTAAAATTTGGATTCTTTACAAATTGATATTGGAGTTTGGAGAGAGTTACCTCAAGGGATGACACTCATTTAGATCCGGTGTGATCAATTGAAATCAATGTAAGTGTGCTGGCGATTCGTTTAGAACCGGGTGGTCCTTCGGCTAAGTCGAGATCATGTGTCGATTTCGTCGAGATCGTGTGTCAATTTCGTCCAGAATACTTAAGCCGAGATCGTGTGTCGATTTCGCCATGTGTTCATTGGAGTTCAGCTCAGATTTAAGAAATCTTCACCGAGGTGGAGAATTGTAGGGACAGAGAAGATAAAAACTTGATGGAAGAGTTTTATTCATCATCAGAAATAGTGTAGATATCGATGTCCAAAGGAGCGAGAATGCAGTACAAATGTAGGCCAGAACAGTGGCTGGCCGACCGCCCGGTCGACCGACGTGCACAACGTGCACA
>JAVJIF010014394.1:0-105521 GCA_038442645.1 Agave tequilana | reverse complement strand
TATCGGGAATTTCCATATCAGTAACCGGAAACAATCATATAACATGGATACGGTAACATGGCACAATAATACATGTACTATGAACGGGGATCCATACGACAAGAATAAAGAAACCATACAGGCATGTGTAACCGTGATATGTAAACCTGACATAAATGTGTATGATGATCATGCTAATATGAAATGCACAGTATTCCGTGCAGTGATATGCCGAGAATCCATGTAATGATGATAACGATATAGGAAATGATGGTATGCCGTGAAGTGGTGCACATGAATACGAATGTGAGACGTGTCATAGTATCTGTGCAACATGTACATGCAATAACAGTGTCCCGTGTAGTGTATCAAAGGTTGCCATGCAATCACTATGTCGACTGTAATCGGTGGGTCTGTAACGGTGACAGTGTCATAGGATCTGTGCAACATGGATACATGTACAGATAATATCATTGCATGCAACGCCGGTGTCCTGCAGTCATATCAAGTGACGGTGTAGTGTTATCGAATATTGTGGATTAGTATACAGGTGACGCTAGCTGTCTATCGGTGAGATAATACATGAAATAAGAGTGTAAAAGCATATGATGATATAGTGGCCTGAGTGTCAGTGGTCCATGAACATGACCTAATAGGCATCCAATATCACCCTCTACGTCTATTAGGTATCAGGCATATTCTAAGTACAGTGTTGATGTCAATGTTTTAATATTGTCTACAGTTTATCTTACCAGTATCATGTTTTATTTATAAAGCAATCAAGTTCAATCAATATGATGTTCAATCAATATGATAAAAAGACAATTTATAAAATAAAAACACTCACAACTGGTCATAAGGAGGTAGCTCTCTTTCCCACGATCACAACGAATCCAGAATCGCCCAAATCGGAGTCCGGATGCTCCCGATATCGCTCGAAGACCCAGAACCGAGAGAAAAGGTTAGTTATGTAATAACAGAAATTATTCGGGGGCTATTTGTAATTTTGCAGCGGCCTAAAAGTAAATTCTAAATTCACAGGGGTTAAAAGGAAATATTACCTTTAATGGGTCAGATCTGGGTGTAAATGGGTCGGGTTTGGGCTGTACCCGCACCTAAACCCAATTTGGGTTTCTTCCCCACGCAGGTTGCGGCAGCAGCAGCTGTCGCTGCTGCCGCTCGCGCTGCGGCCGCCGCGACTGACGCGGCCACCGCCGCTCACCGAGCGGTGGCGCGGCCACCACCCCGGCGCCGGCGCCGCTCCGACCAGCTCCCAGCTAAGAGAGAGAGAACGGGGAAAAGGATGGTGCTTTCCCCCTCCCCCACTGCCGGCCCTGCGCCCGGCCGGCCTACGGCGCCGCCGGCGCCCGGCCACCGGCGCCTGGCCGCCGGTCAGGCCGCCGGGGAGAGAGATAACGGGGAGAGAGGGAGTGTGAGAGGGGGCTCTAATGGGTTCGGGCTTCAGGACTGGAGCCAAGGGGAAGGGAGAGTAATCAGAGAGAGGGAGCGAGCTAATTAGAGAGAGAGAATATGAGAGAATTAGAGAGAGTGAGGAGAGAGAGAGAGGATTAGAGAGTTTAAATAGGGGGAGAGGTGGTACTATAGTAAGGCGGTGGGAAGAGTTCTCCAGAAAAATGGAGAAGAGAAAGAAAGGAAAAGGAAAAGAAAAAGAATAGAAAATTAATATTTTAATATTATGATACTGGCCCAATATTCGACCAGCTCCGAAGGGTGCCCAAAAATTACAAAAAATAAAGAATATTACCCTGAGACGTACTATGAAGACGGTTTGCAGAAATTCTATCCGGTTTGCAAATTAAAAATCCCGGAGGCTGTCGCCGGTATCGGGCGACACCGGTTTGGCCCGATTTTCGATAAATTCAGAAAAATTTCCAAAAATATCCTAACGTAGAAAATACGATTCTAAGACACATGGTGAAGGCGGATTCTCAAAATATGACTCCGTTTGTGAAATAAAAATCGAAGGTCGGTTATCGGTATCAATCGACACCGACGACGGAGATTTTCCAAAATAATCCAGAAAAATCCCAGAAAATCCTCAAAAATCTAAAATATTAAAAAATGATTTTTGAAACTGAAATCAGCTCAATCGGACTACTACGGAGGTCAAATCAATTTTTGTACGTCGTATCGCGTACCGATACGGTGATACGTACACCGGGGAGCAGGGGGTTACATTTCTCCCCACCTTACAAAAATTGCGTCCTCGCAATTTCCATTCAGGTGTGAGAACAATTTTTTTACCCCAAAGCCGAAATGTTACGGGTCCACGACACTTCCGCTGCGCACTCTGCTATCTATAAGGAACTCGGGATGGAGAAGTATGGTAGTGAACGAATCCTAACAGATGGGAAGCAAGATGATGCAAGGAAAGCGAGAAAAAAATCGGATGTTCTGGTTGACAACTGGAAGGAAGGAAGGAATACAAACGAGTCAAGGAAGGAATTATCAAGATCATGGTATTCTTGTACCCGTTGCTGGAATCCCCAAATTCAGATACAGATCAGTTAATCTGAACCTGATTGTACTGTTGGTAAGAGCCCGAGTATTGACCCAGGTGGTTACCCACACCAGGTGTGAACTTAGGCTCTGATACCACTCTGTAACGCCCCGATCCTGCAGGTACGGGGACGTTATGGCGACGTACATACGCGAGGTGAAAACAACCTCACGCGTACGTTAAGCCTCAGTACAAGGAATCACCTCCATAGACATAATGGTTCCAGCAGGAAATAAGTACAAGAATACCTGCAGAAAGGGTTAGTGATCATAATAGATATAAAAACAGGATAAATGAGATAACAGAAATAAAGCACTAAGATACCTATGAATAGTACTAATGAGGAATCTCCCATGTGGCTCCAAGGCACTCTCTGAAGCTACGGTAACTCGGATCTCCAACCTGGGCATGCAAACCCAGGGTCGTCAGAAAGCGATCTAGTGAGTGGTAAATGAAGGAGGCAGTAATATATACTACAAGCACGATAATAATATATATACATGATGGTGTACTAGTGATATCATATAATAAGTGTATCATAAGCAGTAGAAATATATAAACATGTAAGCAGTAGAAATCTATAAACATGTCATCTTTTATTACCATCACTACCTAGCATGTTATTATCGGGTCCTGTCTACAGTAGTATCTAGAGTAGTGACGTTATAGAACTGAACATACTAGTGGTGACGTGATAGAGGTGAACATGCAGATAGCATATGCAGTATAACTATAATACTATATTGTGCATATACAATAATGAGGTGTGCAAGGTATACAGCAAACAGAATATATGCAATGTAAAACATGCGTAGTATGTCACTACAGACAGTGTAACATGTACCAGGTAAAGGAACAAGTATATATGTAACATGAGATCGAATAATTGATCAGGAACAGTAACAAGTAGTAACATGTATCAGGCAAGGACAGTAACAAGGAGTAAACATGTATCAGGTAAGTCATGTTATTTTTACAATAGTAGCAATCAGTACCACCTGGTATTTTAATCAATCTCTTCCAGTGTCCCATACCACTGGCAGTTCATACTGGAGCCCGCACTCCAGTCGAACCCATCCGGACATGGTCTACTGGTACCATTATCCAAACGAGAGAGTGACCAAATAACAAGTGTTCCCGACGTCACTATTGTGTGTATACTGTTTTATTATGTTATTGGAAACTCATGGTCGAAGAGTTCTTATCGGTGGGTGTATCCCTTGCATACCCGGGACAACGGCCTTAAACAGACCCCTGGCTGCTGAGACCAGGGCCAGCCCGCTAGAGCTGTAACATGTAACGGGAATCTCAATGAGCTAAAACAATAACGGGATGCTCATGAGTAACAGACGGTAGCCAGCACTACCCCGTCCCCTGCAGTGGACAAACAATGGATCCAGACATCCACCCGATATGATCTAATCAACCGTCAAGTCTCCCCCATACCCAAGTTATCATTATTATCTGATATGGCAAGTATACAGTGTAACAAGAACAAATACAGTACATGATACGGGTAACATGATAACAGGACCTGAGCTCTGTTGATAGCATAGAACCATATAACGGGAATCGGGAACAATATATCGGGAACAATATAACGGGAACAATATAACGGATCAATAGATGTGGAAGTCCACATATCGCATATCAACAGCTCTCATATCCAGTATCAGGAATTTTCATATCAGTAACCAGAAACAATCATATAACATGGATACGGTAACATGGCACAATAATACATGTACTATGAACGGGGATCCATACGACAAGAATAAAGAAACCATACAGGCATGTGTAACCGTGATATGTAAACCTGACATAAATGTGTATGATGATCATGCTAATATGAAATGCACAGTATTCCGTGCAGTGATATGCCGAGAATCCATGTAATGATGATAACGGTATAGGAAATGATGGTATGCCGTGAAGTGGTACACATGAATACGAACGTGAGACGTGTCATAGTATATGTGCAACATGTACATGCAATAACTGTGTCCCGTGTACTGTATCAAAGGTTGCCATGCAATCACTATGTCGACTGTAATCGGTGGGTCTGTAACGGTGACAGTGTCATAGGATCTGTGCAACATGGATACATGTACAGATAATATCAATGCATGCAATGCCGTGTCCTGCAGTCATATCAAGTGACGGTGTAGTGTTATCGAATACTGTGGATCAGTATACAGGTGACGCTAGTTGTCTATCGGTGAGACAATACATGAAATAAGAGTGTACAAGCATATGATGATATAGTGGCCTGAGTGTCAGTGGTCCATGAACATGACCTAATAGGCATCCAATGTCACCCTCTACGTCTATTAGGTATCAGGCATATTCTAAATACAGTGTTGATGACAATGTTTTAATATTGTCTACAGTTTATCTTACCGGTATCATGTTTTATTTATAAAGCAATCAAGTTCAATCAATATGATGTTCAATCAATATGATAAAAAGACAATATATAAAATAAAACACTCACAAACTGGTCATAAGGAGGTAGCTCTCTTTCCCACGATCACAACGAATCCAGAATCGCCCAAATCGGAGTCCGGATGCTCCCGATATCGCTCGAAGATCCAGAACCGAGAAAAGGTTAGTTATGTAATAACAGAAATTATTCGGGGGCTATTTGTAAATTTGCAGCGGCCTGAAAGTAAATTCTAAATTCACAGGGGTTAAAAGGAAATATTACCTTTAATGGGTCGGATCTGGGTGTAAATGGGTCGGGTTTGGGTATACCCGCACCCAAACCCAATTTGGGTTTCTTCCCCACGCAGGTTGCGGCAGCAGCAGCTGTCGCTGCTGCCGCTCGCGACTACGACCTCCGCGACTGACGCGGCCACCGCCGCTCACCGCGCGGTGGCGCGGCCACCGCCGCGGCGCCGGCGCCGCTCCGGCGGTGCTCCGGCGCCGCTCCGACCAGCTCCCAGCTAAGAGAGAGAGAGAGAGAACGAGGAAAAGGATGGTGCTTTCCCCCTCCCCCACTGCTGGCCCTGCGCCGGCCGGCCTACGGCGCCGCCGGCACCCGGCCGCCGGCGCCTGGCCGCCGCTCAGGCCGCCGGGAGAGAGATAAGGTGGGAGAGAGGGAGTGTGAGAGGGGGCTCTAATGGGTTCGGGCTTCAGGACTGGAGCCAAGGGGAAGGGAGAGTAATTAGAGAGAGGGAGAGAGCTAATTAGAGAGAGAGAGAATATGAGAGAATTAGAGAGAGTGAGGAGAGAGAGAGAGGATTTAGAGAGTTTAAATAGGGGGAGAGGCGGTGCTACAGTAAGGCGGTGGGAAGAGTTCTCCAGAAAAATGGAGAAGAGAAAGGAAAGGAAAAGAAAAAGAAAAAGAATAGAAAATTAATATTTTAATATTATAATACTGGCCCAATATTCGACCAGCTCCGAAGGGTGCCCAAAAATTACAGAAAATAAAGAATATTACCCTGAGACGTACTATGAAGACGGTTTGCAGAAATTCTATCCGTTTGCAAATTAAAAATCCCGGAGGCTGTCGCCGGTATCGGGCGACGCCGGTTTGGCCCGATTTTCGATAAATTCAGAAAAATCCTCAAAAATACCCTAACGTAGAAAATACGATTCTAAGATACATGGTGAAGGAGGATTCTCAAAATACGACTCTGTTTGTGAAATAAAAATCGGAAGGTCGGTTATCGTATCGATCGACACCTACGACGGAGATTTTCCAAAATAATCCAGAAAAATCCCAGAAAATCCTGAAAAATCTAAATATTAAAAATAATTTTTGAAACTAAAATCAGCTCAATCGGACTACTACGGAGGTCAAATCAATTTTTGTACGTCGTATCGCGTACCGATACGGTGATACGTACACCGGGGAGCGGGGGGTTACAGACTAACTGACTGTTACCAGTTTTGCTGAATTTTAGGGGCAGTTAGGCCCCTCAAAGCCTATAAATAGCTCAATTTTGGGATGAGCTAGGGGCTGACTGGTGGGCAAGCTGAAGATCAAGACATTAAGAGGATCAAATAGGGAAAAAGAGATAACTTTCTCACTTTCAAGAAATTCATAGAATCAATTATCAATATTCAGGGTGCGAATACTCTAAGATCTTCCTTCCTCTCTCAAGGAATCTCCTGAACCAGGCGAGAAGGAATTTCTTAAGACTCTATCGATCACTTCGTCAACGAAACAAAGTGGTCGCGCGCTGACTAAACTTCTACCAGCACACTTCCAACAAAATCTCAAGGAGAGTTCTACTTGTAATTTTTCATTTTTTAATTACTTGTAATTTTTTCATCAATTTTGTAAGTTTTTCCCTATATTGATTTTCAATGAAAAATAAGATGGCGACTCTGTTGGGAAACTGCTTCTCCACTGTTGAGAATCAAGTACCGCAATGCGACGTTGGGTCTACTGCAG
Source organism: Agave tequilana (assembly GCA_038442645.1). NCBI lineage: Eukaryota > Viridiplantae > Streptophyta > Magnoliopsida > Asparagales > Asparagaceae > Agave > Agave tequilana. The sequence continues at coordinate 98,619 of JAVJIF010014394.1, read as the reverse complement.
AGACCCTCGTCATTCATTTTAACTAAGAGAGGTTTGAATAACTTCTCTCTGGGGGTAGCACAAGTCCTCTACATGTGCGCAAGCACAGGGAGGTAAATGTAGCGAGAACACCTCTGGCTACCTATTGAAAGCAAGTCTCCGTTCAGACTACTAAGGTTCTCTGTGAACCTATCACAGTCTCACGTGAGGCTAAATAGGCTCTACGCGAGCTTATCACAGTCTCAACAGAGACTAACTTTCCCCCGCACCAACGTGTTAACGCTGCGCGCAAGGCTATAAAGGTTCTCTATGAATGTAAAATAGCCTCTTCAAAGGCTAGTAAGTTGCATAATCCACAATCTCTTTTCTTAATTCAGCTTCGTGCGATGCTAGAATAGTCTCTAACCATAAGACTATCTAAGCTCTTCGCAAAGCTAAGCCTCGCCTGTCCCGCGAGGTTAAGGCTACAACACTTTGTGCTAACAGCGAGGATACTGCAGTCCCGCTTACATCATCAGCACCATTGGGCAGTTCTAGGCTCGCCACTAGTGACAGAACCAAAGCTCTAAGTGCTATGATAGCTTCATCATATGAAACTAATTCAACTCTTCACATAGTTCAGCGTCGCTTATCATGCGAGGCTAAGGCCAAGGCACATTGTGTGCTAATAGCGTTGCTGATTCAACATTGCTCTCTCTACCAGTTCCTAGTGTAAAAGTTCTTAGCCGCGTGGCTAGAACTAAAGCACTAAGTGCTAAGGATCTTAGCCGCAAGGCTTAAAATAAAGCACCACTAAGTGCTAACAGCGAGGTGTAGGTTGTCTAAAAATCATTAAAGACAAGTCATTAGATACGAACCTCCCAACGTGAAGGTCGCATTTAATTAAAATGCAGACCTCGGGTCTAAAAGGAAATGCGGACTTCAGATGCGGGTTTGAGGAACCCCGCCTCACTTCAAACGCAAGTCTGAGTAACTCCGCGTCTTATTTCAAGCGCAGGTCTGAGCAACTCTATGCTCCACTTTAAACGCGTGTCTGAGTAACCCAGCGTCTCACTTCAAACTCGAGTCTGAGTAACTTCATATCCTATATCAAGAGTAGGTCTAAGTAACTCTGTGCTCCACTTCAAACACGAGTCTGAACAACTCCGCATTCTGAATGAGATGCGGGTTTAAGCCCTATGTCTATAGATACACATGGTTCGCGTCCAGCGCAAGACCCGCATTTCTGTAATAACTGATCTCTATTACTGGGTCAATTAACTTTCAATGTAATGTGAGAGTTAATCCCCATTATGGAGGAATTTTAGGGGACAATAATACCCCTGTGACTCCCTATAAATAGCCTAAGGAGCTATGAAGAAAAAGAGGACCCTTTTAAGCTAAGAAGAGAAAGAGAAACTTTTAAGATTGAGAGCTGAGAATTCTCAAATTTAAAGCTTCTTGCTTTCCTCTTGCTTGTTCAAAAAGTTCAAAGAGAGGAGAAAAAGAGTAATCAGTAGACTATAAACACTTAGTGTGTTAAAACAGAGCCCCCTCTTGATTGATCTTTGAGAGCATCCCGAAGAAGTTTGTCATTCGACTGGTCAATAGAGAACAAGATCACTCTCCATCGCTACATGAAGAACCCCGCCTTAAATAAAGGGGAGAACTCGTTATTCTCCCCTCTTTTGTAATCAGAATTATTCTGTTGTAATTTTTCATCCACTTAAAGAAATTTTATTTTGTGCTATATATTTTCGATCAAACAAAAGATGACGACTTTGCTAGAGACTTCTTTCTCTACCGACGAGAACATCGTGGTGCAAGCCGATGTCCAGCTTCTTGGCAAGATGGTGGAATCCCTTGTTATTGAATTCAAATAAGGAAAGTTTGAAGAATTCTTTTTCTCAGGCTCTGCCAGCCCCAATGCAATGCGGCACTACCGCAAAGTCTCTTCTGAGACTCGCTCTCGAATCTCTTCAGAGATTACTCCCAAAGTGGCCCGCCCCACTGCTCACAACGCACGTGGTTCCACTTTTAATGAGTTTCTGAAAACCTCTCATGCAGCTCGTGCAACCCATGTCAACATCCCTAAGGGGACCCGCAGGGCTAATGCGCCGGCGCATGATCAAAGTGATGGTGAAGAGCAATTCTGCCATCCTTCTCCTCTCCAAATCTACAGTTTCAGATTGCCAAAGGTTCCAAACAACCCTTGTGACTCAATCAGAATGCTGAACGTTGATGAAGGCGTCATGCTCATTGACAACAAATCAAAATTCTGTAGAGGTAATGTGTTCTGCAGAATCAGAACGCGAGGTTTATACCCGCATTTCTCTCAAATAACGCGAGGACCGCGTTTCTGTTCCAGAATGCGAGTCCCACACTCTTTAAAAATACGAGGTCTGGGTCTAACGTGAAACCCATGTTTTTGATTCAAATGCGAGACTCGCATTCTGAGGCAAGCTCAGCCAATGCTGGAGACCGACATTTCAACACCACGCGAGGTCTGCATTTCAACAAAGAAATGTGAATCAGAATGACATATTTTCAAGACATAAAAAGCCAAAAAAAGTCCTCATCCCTAGGGGTTCAAGGCTAGTTCCTCAGACGTCCCCGTGAGGGACCTAAGGGACCACCTGACAAGAAAGAGGAATGTCTATCAAATCACTCCTCAATGTCACTGCGAGTGACTCATTGATTAGTCTCTAAAATTGCATAATTCATACCACATCTTCACATTTATTCAATATTAAATTTTGTTAATAATACCTCTCTTGTATGTTTCTAGGTCCATGGCATGAAATGAAGAAAATCCCAAAAATCCCATTTATATGGTGATTTTTAGAGCCTAAAATTAGCCATTGACTTTGGGAAGCCTATTTGCCAAATCTGGAAGCATATTCAGACAAAGCGACAGGAGGTACAAGGAATAGTGTGTAGCAGGAGGTTGCACACCCTAGCGTTACACGCGCGACCCTAGAAGTGCCAGGAAAATGCGGCAAAAGCCGCATTTCCACGGCCCGTTGGTGGGGCCACCTGTCGAGCTTCGACGCGTGGCCCCATGATGCCCCCTGGTGCCCCCCTTAGCCTATAAATACCCCAGGTTTTCAGAACAGAGAGGGAGGAGAGTTTTTGATGTGATTTTCTTCTCTTTAGGGTAGTTTTAATTGTTCTTTTTCTTCTTCTTCTTGTATTTTTCATTTTCGTAGATCATGTAATATGGAAGAGAGTGATTCTTAGAATGAAAGTTAGAGTGCTTGTAATAGAGGGTGACACTCTATGAAAGGTTCTCTCTTTATCTCTAATTGTTTTCTTCTCTCTAACTCTTTACATGTTTAGCTAATTTTTTTCTCATGGCAACTAACTTCTAACCACTAACTATGCTAACTCCTTATTTGATAATATACATGAATCTAATAGCCTCTACTTGGCCTTACTCTTACAAGAGCCATTGATTGCTCGTGATGATGGATTCTAACACTCTAACATCTAACTCTCTAACAAGTTACTATTACTTTATTCCATGCTTGCTCTAGTTAGTTTTGTTGGTTTAAGTGTAGCTTGCTCTTGTTTGTTGAGTTTGAATGTGAAAGTAATCTTATGGGTCATGCTTTACAAAACTCTTGAATCAAGGACTAGTGATGACCAAGGATACATGTGAGGCGACTATCACTAAGAGGACCATCACTAGTCCTCTTAGTGATAGTCGCCTTACATGTATCCTTGGCCATAAGCTCTTGAACCAAGGGCTAGTGATGCTAACCTCTTAGTGATAGTTGCCTCACATGTATCCTTGGCCATCACTAGTCCTTAATTCAAGAGCTTTGTAAAGCATGACCCATAAGATTACTTTCACATCCAAACTCAACAAATAAGAGCAAGCTACACTTAAACCATCAAAACTAACTAGAGCAAGTACGGAATAAAGTAATGATAACTTGTTAGAGAGTTAGATGTTAGAGTATTAAAATCCATCATCACGAGCAATCAATGGCTCTTGTAAGAGTAAGGCCAAGTAGAGGCTATTAGATTCATGTGGATTATCAATTAAGGAGTTAGCATAATTAGTGGTTAGTAGTTAGTTGTCATGAGAAAAAAATTAGCTAAACATACAAAGAGTTAGAGAGAAGAAACAAGTAAAGATAAAGAGAGAACCTTTCATAAAGTGTCACCCTCTATTACAAGTACTCTAACTTTCATCCTAAAAAATCACTCTCTTCCCTATTATATTATCTACAAAAAGAAAAATACAAAAGAAGAAGAAGAACAACTAAAACTACCCTAAAGAGAAGAAAATCACACCAAAACTCTCCTTCCTCTCTGTTCTGAAAACCTGGAAAATTTATAGGCCAAGGGGGGTACGAGGGGGCATCACGGGGCCATGCATCGAAGCTCAACACATGGCCCCACCAACAGGCCGCGTGTGCCACGCTAGGGTGTGCAGCCTCCTGCTGCACACACCACTCTTTATACCTCCTGTCGCTTTGTCTGAACCTGCTCCCAGATTTGGCATATAGGATTCCCAAAGTCAATGTCTATATTTAGGCTCTAAAAATCACAATATAAATGAGATTTTGGGCTTTTTCTTCATTTAATGTCATGAACCTAGAAACTGTTGGCCCAGAGGCACATGACTCTAGTTTTGATGATGATTAACTCATGCAGTTATAGTTTACTAATAATCTTGTGATATTTAGTTTCAGATATTTGATTAAGATATTAGTAGGTGATTAGCTTCAATAAAAGAGTTTTAGAGCTTTCACATGTTGATTCAAGAGCTTGAGCGTCAAGATCGCATATAGCACTCGATTGGAGTCTAGTTCGTTGGATTGCGTTTGGATCGAGTCGGCTTGGAGACAAGAAGACTTCGGTTTATATTTAGTTTAGTTTATTTAAATCTTGTGTAAGGATTAGATAGTGTTAATATGCTCAAATTCACATACACACACAAGTATTAAAGTTTATTGGTTTTGATTTTCAGTTGAACTGATTTTAGATTTCATGTCAAAAAAAAACATAGATAGATATCTTTACATGTATATAGGATTCTATATATATACAACATGCTTCAAAGTTGTTTAAATATCTTATATTTGTATTTACATGAGTTTCAGAGAAAACGGTTTTCAATTTCAAAAATCTAAGTTTTGAAAAATACCGATTTTGATTTAAGGCAAAATTTCAATATCACAAAAATGGTTCAAATAGTTTGTAATATATGTTAAATTTTAGTCACACATATTTTTATTTCAAAGATCTTATAAGAACTTATTTTTGTGGAATTTATGTGATTTTATGGGATTTAATTGAAGATAAAAACACAAGTTTTTAAATCCTACAAACCTAGCCTGACTGCTCTGGCGGTCGACCGGACCGTCAATCGGACCAAGAGCTGGTCGATCGATGTGCACGAGGGCATGCACATAGCCAGCCAGTTCGGCCGGTGGACCACACAGTCGACCGACTGAAAGCACCCCACTCTCGGGTGGGGGCCGGTCGACCGGGCGGTCGACCGTTGGCTTTGGCCCTGTCGACTGGGCGGTCGACCGTAGGCACAACGATCAAAAAAATGACCGTTGGTCGGTCGACCGGGCAGTCGACCGGAAGGGCATTTTTGCCCTTTCATGCTGCCAACGGGCAGATTTGTTTTTGGGCTATAAATACCCACTTCTTTGGGCTGTTTTAGACAAGAATTTGAAGAGCAAAAATTCATATCTTTCAAGTGTTTTTCAGCAAGAGTTTTTGGGATTTAAAAGTTTTATTTATATTTATTTTTAAGGTGTTAGAATTTCAAAGAAAATAGAGTCTTTTGGGAATTGGTTTTTGGTCTAAATTTCAATATCTATTTGGAGATTTTCAAGTGCTTTTCTTTGTTCCAAACACTTTATTTTCTCACACTTGAGCTATCTATCTATCCGATCTATTAGGATCTTGTTTCTTGTGAGAAAATGATTTGTGGTTTAGTGAAATCATCAAGAGTTGTAAGCCTTCTTTATATTTGTGTTATCCCTCTAGTGAGAGGTGATTGTGGAGGTTGTGTTGGTATCCCTCTTGTATAGAGGTGAGTGTGGAGTTGTGTTGATATCCCTCTAAGTGTAGAGGTAATTGTTGGAGTGTTGGCTATGAGCCCTATTCCTCTAAGTGTAGAGGTGATTGTTGGAGGAGTGTTTGAGTTTGTTGGTATCCCTCTAAGTGTAGAGGTGATTTGTGGTTGGTGTTTGGCTTTGAGCCTTATCGCTCCAGTGAGAGCTGATTGTTGTTTGGCATCCCTCTAAGTGTAGAGGTGATTGTTTTTGTGTCTTGCCTCTTGTGCAGAGGTTGTATTTGTTTAAGAGAGGAGTTGTGTACTCCAAAGTTGTATTACCCAAATTCTCAGTGGAGGTTCCCAGTGTGGGAAGTCCTGTGTGGACGATATAGTAGAAATTCTTCTGTGTGAAGGCGGGGATGTAGAACAGTGGCTCGAATCTTGAAACATATCTTATTGTTTGCAATTGATCCACTATCTCTATACTCTCTCTTATATTGTGCATTGCATCATATTGTTCATATCTTATATATGCTTGGGTTTGATTGTGTGCCATACTTGTGTTGAACCAAGAGAGCTTTACATAGCATCTCAACTCTTATTTAGAGGAATTTAGAGGAGATAGTCCAGAGCCCTTCACCAGGAATTCGGCTACACTGTTTGGTTATACTAAATGTATTGCAATTTGTTTTTAATTCCGTATTATTTGTCATTAGATTAGTCGTACACCTATTCACCCCCCTCTAGGTGTACTTACAATTGTATCAGAGCCTACGCTCCTGATATTAGGTTTAACCACCTAGGAGTGAGATCTTAGTTAGCTAATTTAGTTTTGCATTTGCACACTTATTTGTTTACACACACTCATGGATTACCTTGCTCCTCCCATGTTTAATGTTTCTAACATTAATATGTGAAAGTTTAAGATGAGTATGTATCTCAAGACCCTAGGAATGCAAGTTACCTTGCCGCTACCAAGAAATCTTACCTTGGTAATAGCAAGCATATAGAGGCCAATGCACAAGCCCTTGAGGCACTTAGGAGTACTCTAAGTAAAGATTATCCTTCTATGATTTCTTATTGTGATTCCGCCTTTGCAGTATAAAACACCTTGACCTCTCCAAAGCTTCAAACGCCAAACATTGTGGAGAAGAAATCTAGTGAGGATGAATCCGAATAAGCTTGCTACATGGTCCAAAAGAATGACTCCCTTGAGGTAAACTCGGACACCCATCTAGATGATTGTGGTGGTTCTTCTTGCAGTGATGATTATGTTGATGCTGATGCACTAAATGAAGAACTTTTCATTATTTGTGAAAAATTGTTAGAAAAATATAAAGCTTTGAAAAAACCAATTTTGGACTTAATAAAGAAAATATGGATTTGGTTTCAAAACTTGATTTGGTCTTGCAAGAGAAGGTTGAGATTTCAAATGAACGGGACTTTTTGAAATCCCAACTTGAAATTGCTCTTAATGAAAATGAAATTTTGAAAAATAAAAATGATTGTGACGTTGTTTTGAAGAAAAATGAAGTTCTACCTTCAAACTTATTTTTGTTTTAAAAGAAAATGATTCTTTGAAAAACAAAGTTATTTCTATTTTAAAGAAATGGATTTGATTATTAATGAAAATAAATCTTTGAAAAATGACCTAGATACTCATGTTTGCCATGCTAGTATAGCTTCACCACCTAATATACCTATTGCATGCTCCACCTCTTCTTCTAAGATTGAAAATGATATAAATATATTAAAGAAGAGTGTTGATTGTTTGGGTTCCACTTTGAGCCAATGTGCCATGAACCACGCACGGTTGGAATCCATGTTTCGAAAGAAATAAGTTTCACATATGCATGTACACCAACCACGACATACACATAACACCATGTATGCTCATGCGTACACTTGTACACATTGTGGACGTAAGGGTCACCTTGCAAAGTTTTGTTATAATAGAGTACATAATGTAAATTTTGTAAATAAATTCGTTTGGGTTAGGAAAGGTGCTAACCCCCATGGACCGAATAGAGTATGGGTACCAAAATTCACTCTTATTTTATTTGATGTAGGTGTGGGCTCTGCTTGACGTGAGGGCATTGGTGCCTTGAGGTGAATGCGTTCCGAGGTGACATTTTTGGATGCATCACTCTCAAGGGAAGTTTGATGGGAGGACCACCATGGTTTGGAGATCTAGAGATAAGCTCTATTGATTTTAGTAACTATCTCTAACTCATTATTCATGTTTACATGCTTTCATTATTAATTTTTAGCATGTTTTTAGTTTTCATGATTATTATGTTAAATACCATGGATATTAGACTAGTGATATACATGTGCAGCATTTGAGATACACCTTAGTTTATATGGATTGATATTTTTGTGTTCTCACTAGAGGTTAGCTATTGTGTATGACCTAGTTCTAAAACATGTGCATTTAACTTAATGATCATATTGATTTATGTTTACGCTTCATGTTTTGATTACTTATTTAGATGTAGTTTTCATTAATACTTGTGAATATACTTGTACAACTAATAAGCCACATTTAATTTTTAAATGTTTGTACTTAATTTTTCATTTGTACCCATTAGATGTATTAGTATAGCCTAGTTTTGATGATTCTTACATTTGACTCATTCCTTATTTTTGGACATGTTTTTCATGATATTGTGTTTAGCTTCATGTATATGTCAAATTTTGCCAAAACTTTAAATATACATGTATAACCTTGAGTCACTTGCCTTTCATGTAAATTCTATTATGAACTCATTTGTGTTTGGGATATGTATGTATACTTCTAGTTTAGACAAAACATACATATGCCTTACCGTTAGTATTATTTTACTAGTTTTCATGTTTTTCATGTTTACAAAGGAATTTCTTTGAGCTTCACTGCCTCGTTCTATGATCATGCTTTTCACATGACTCTTGTACACTCACATTATTTTGAGTTTACTCATTACTTTGTTTATGAGTACCTTGTTGAGCTTTATATATCTTAAGTGTCTATCTTGTGTAAAATGCATGCTTCATGAAGTATATGATTTGGTTTCATGTTTTAAAGAATTTATAACTAGTTTTTTCAAATTATCTTAAACTAGTTCATATTCTTCATTTTGGTAGAGTTTTCAAACATGTTAAATTATTTTCAAATCCTATTTTTTTGAAAACCCCTACCATCTAAGGGCAGTTGGATGGGTGACCATACCTTGTATGCTCTAAATTGAAAATATTTATTTAAACATGTGCATGAAAGAGAGGTAGTATGAGTTATACACTTGATTCTCATCATATTTTCAATTGGCATCACAATTGATTTTTTTTGTATACTGATATTTGTGTTTTCTATATGTATGCTTCAAAACTTCAAATAGTATCAATTTCGATTGGTATTTACATTTTCATACACACACACACACACAATTTGATTGTGTTTACTATATCTTTACATCTTAAAACACAAATTATGTTATGCTAAGCTTAATTTAGTTAATGATAATCATTTTTCAATTAGTATCTTAATAAGCTTATGCATTATTTTTATTAGTATTTCATAAAGGGAGAGAAATATTCATGTTTTATCTTTCAATCGATTTTTATTTTCAATTGGTATTTTACTCTCACTCCTTATGGTGAAAGATGATATTGATTTGTTTTAATTTGTATCCTACGCTCCTAATGAAATTTTTTTTCAATTGGTATCATGCTTCATTTTATATTGGTATCTTTATTGAAAAGAGTTGTGTTTACCTAAAAATTTAGTTTTTACTTTCAATTGGTATCAAAATTATAAAATATCTTCAATTGGTATTAATATTTACAATTGGTATCAAGATTTCTGATATATATATATATATTTCAATTGGTATCAAAAATACACATATTTCATTCTCTATTGTATCAAAGATTTACAAGACACTTTTTTAATTGGTATCAAGATATTTTCAATTGGTATCTTTTAGTATCTTAAAATGTTTGTTTACTTTCAATTGGTATCATAAATTGGTATCATCATGTTTCAATGTATACCATTATCATCAATTAATATATTTTTCAATTGGTATCACATTGTTTTGATATGTATTGCTTATATGCAAGAGAAGCTTAACATCTTCTCTATATATAGATTCATATTGAGTGTATCTCATATTGAGGAGATTGACCTCTCTTCTCTATGTCTTACACGTGTGTAGAGGGAGATTCATATCTCTTTTTATGCACTGTATATTATGCTTTATGTGATTATGATTTAGTCATCTCTTTTTCATGTAAATGTATGTATGCAGGGGGAGTTAACTTTACGTCTCTCTTCTTCATGAATGTATATCGCGTACATATAACTTTATTCTTAGGTTTGACAAAAAGAAGATTTTTTTGAGTTTATTTTGTGCCCCTTTGTTGATGATTTGACATAAAGGGGGAGAGAAATTTGGAGATTTATATATGCATGTTAGAAATTTGGAGTTTTACATATGCATAATTTGGAGTTTTATATATGTATATGATGATTGACAATAAGGGGGAAATAATTCTATATGCTAGTTATATGCATGTTTGTGTTTGTTTTCAACTGGTATCAGAGCACATATATTTTATTTTCAATTGGTATCAAAGCATATATGTCAATATGTTTTATGCATACATTGAATATATTTATTGTTTATTTCTATGCATGAGTTAAGGGGGAGCTTCTATGAAACTTAATTTTAATCCATGCATATATAACACCATGAGTTTTGTCATCATCAAAAAGGGGGAGATTGTTGGCCCAGAGGCACATCACTCTAGTTTTGATGATGATTAACTCATGTAGTTATAGTTTACTAATAATCTTGTGATATTTAGTTTCAGATATTTGATCAAGATATTAGTAGGTGATTAGCTTCAACAAAGGAGTTTTGGAGCTTTTACATGTTGATTCAAGAGCTCGAGCGTCAAGATCACATATAGCACTCGATTGGAGTCTAGCTCTTTAGATCGCGTTTGGATCGAGTTGGCTTGGAGACAAGAAGACTATGATTTGTATTTAATTTAGTTTGTTTAGATCTTGTATAAAGATTAGATAGTGTTGATATGCTCAAGTTCACATACAGACACAAGTATTAATGTTTATTGGTTTTGGTTTTCGGCTTAACCGATTTTGGATTTCATGTCAAAAAAAACATAGATAGATATCTTTATATGTATATAGAATTCTATCCATATACAATATGCTTCAAAGTTATTTAAATATCTTTTTTTTGTATTTACATGAGTTTCGGAGAAAACGGTTTTCCAATTCAAAAATTCAAGTTTTGAAAAATACCGATTTTAGTTTAAGGCAAAATTTCAATATCACAAAAATGGTTCAAATAGTTTGTAATATGTGTTGAATTTTAGTCACACATATTTGTATTTCAAAGATCTTATAAGAACTTATTTTTGTGAAATTTATGTGATTTTATGGTATTTAATTGAAGATAAAAAGACAAGTTTTTAAATCCTACAAACCCAGCCTGACTACTCTGGCGATCGACCGGACGGTCGACCGATGTGCACGAGGACGTGCACATGGCCAGCCACTTCGGCCGGTTGACCGCACGGTCGACCGACTGTAAGCATCCCACTCTCAGGTGGGGGCCGGTCGACCGGGCGATCGACTGTTGGCTTTGGCCCAGTCGACCAGGCGGTCGATCGCAGGCACAACGGTCAGAAAAATGACCGTTGGCCGGTCGACCGGAAGGTCATTTCTGCTCTTTCCTGCTGCCAACGGATAGATTTACTTTTGGGCTATAAATACCCACTTCTTTGGGCTATTTTAGACAAGAATTTGAAGAGCAAAAATTCCTATCTTTCAAGTGTTTTTCAGCAAGAGTTTTTTGGGTTTAAAAGTTTTATTTATATTTGTTTTTAAAGTGTTGAAATTTCAAAGAAAATAGAGTCTTTTGGGAATTAGTTTTTGATCTAAATTTCAATATCTATTTGGAGATTTTCCCAAGTGCTTTTCTTTGTTCCAAACACTTTATTTTCTCACACTTGAGCTATCTATCTATCCTATCTATTAGGATCTTGTTTCTTGTGAGAAAATTGGTTTGTGGTTTAGTGAAACCATCAAGTGTTGTAAACCTTCTTTATATTTGTGTTATCCCTCTAGTGAGAGGTGATTGTGGAGGTTGTGTTGGTATCCCTCATGTGTAGAGGTGATTGTGGAGGTTGTGTTGGTATCCCTCTAAGTATAGAGGTGATTGTTAGAGTGTTGACTGTGAGCCCTATCCCTCTAAGTGTAGAGGTGATTATAGTTGGTGTTTGGCTTTGAGCCTTATCCCTCTAGTGAGAGGTGATTGTTGTTTGGCTAAGTGCCCATCTCTCAAGTATAGAGGTGATTGTTGTTGTGCCTTACCTCTTGTGTAGATGTTGTATTTGTTGGAGAGAGGAGTTGTGTACTCCAAAGTTATATTACCCAAATTCTCAGTGGAAATTCCCTGTGTGAGAAGTCCTGTGTGGACGATATAGTGAAAATTCTTCTGTGTGAAGGCGGGGACGTAGAGCAGTGGCTCGAACCTCGAAACATATCTTATTGTTTGCAATTGATCCACTATCTCTAAACTCTTTTTCTTATATTGTGCATTGCATCATATTGTTCATATCTTATATATGCTTGGGTTTGATTGTGTGCCATACTTGTGTTGAACCAAGAGAGCTTTACATAGCACCTCAACTCTTATTTAGAGGAATTTAGAGGAGATAGTCCAGAGCTCTTCATCGGGAATTCAGCTACACTCTTTGGTTACACTAGGTGTGTTGCAATTTATTTTTAATTCCGCATTATTTGTCATTAGATTAGCCGTACACCTATTCATCCCCCCTCTAGGTGTACTTACAGAAACATACAAGAGAAGTATTATTAAAAGAATTAATATTGAATAAATGTGAAGATGTGGTATGAAATATGCAATTTTAGAGACTAATCACGCCCTCACACTTATCTTTTGCTCGTCCCGAGTAAAACAGAAAAGCTAAAAAAAAAATTATTACACCACTTTCGCAGGTGACACGATTGCACTGAGCATGTGTAACAAGCCATTAAACCTCTAGATTTCTCCTAAATAAGGAGTTTTATCTCCTGAAGGTTTTCAGCGGATTACACCCACAAAATCAATAAAGAATAAAATAAAAAATGTTAGTATTTTGAAAACGCATTTTGAAATAGAGAAAAGTGTTGAAATATTTCTGCGAAAATTCAGGTGATCCAAGGTCATATATTAACCAGAAATTATTCTTCCTTAAACTAAGTCTAAATGCAAAATCTTGTTACAAATTAAATGTAAGAATTTAAAATTGAATTGGTTCTTTGATCTTTCATAAAACTCTTAAAAAATATGCACTTTGTGAACTGTGAAGATTTTTGAGATATCGACCTTCGAGTAAGCCATCTACTATCTGAGTCGAATCTTGATTGGGGCTAAATATCACTACAATCTAGTCGAGAAAGAATGCCTAGAACTCATCTTTGTCATCCAAAAGATGCGACATTACTTGGTTGAGCAGACCATCCATGTTATTTCTAGATTCTATCCTATACGGATCCTCATGACAATACCCAGATTTTTGAACTCTAGATTAGCTAATTGGGTTATATTGTTATCTTAATATGACTTGACTTAATTTGGCCATACTGTTATCTCAATATGACAGGATTTGGTACCCCAGAAGATGACCCAAGGTCAAGCCCTTGCAGACTTTTTAGTAGCTCATCCTGTTTCAGAAACGTCAAAGCTGCATGAAGTCATCCCGGACGAGGTCATCGAATCCAACATGACCTCTGATGATGAAGCATGGCAAATGTTCTTTGACGGCGGGAAGAACAGGCTCTAGAGGCAAGATAGTTGCCCGAGTGGGGTGATTTTTGTCTCACCACACAATCAAGTTCTCTTTTATGTCTTTTCATTAACGGAATCTTGTTCCAATAATGTAGCTGAGTATAATGCTTTACTCATTGGCCTCCAACTCGCCAGACAAATGAGGGTACACTATCTCAAAGCCTACGTGACCCAAATTGATTATCCGTCAAATCAAAGGAGAGTATGAGATTTGTCATGAAGACCTGATATCTTATCACCATGCAGCCATTAAATTGGCTAACATATTTGATGGCTTTTACATCAGTCATGTGTCTCGCCTCCAAAACATGAGGGCATATGCTCTAACTGCGCTAGCAGCTATATTGGCCTTATCGGTCGATACCTGTTATGATCTTACGGTAGCTACTCGTCATATCTCCTGTCTGAAGTATAGTTTAGAAGTCAACGAAGTTCATACGACTTCAACCAACTTTGAACCTAGAAACTGACAATTTCTTATCATCCACTATGCCTTGCATGAGATACTACTCGTCATATTACCCGATGATCCAAAGGAGGGGGCTTCTATTCAATGAAGATCCTCTCTCTTCTACTATGATCCAGTGGTAAAAAGCTATACTGCCGCTCATATAACGGTGTATTTCTCCGCTGTCTATCCACCTCGAAAGCACAAGAAGTCCTCAAAGAAGCTCATGATGACATATACGGTGCCCATCAGTCAGGTCCAAAGCTCAAAAACTGATTACGCAGGCTTGGATATTATTAGCCAACGATGATTGTTGATGTAGTGCAATACACAAAATAATGTAAGGCTTATTAAATCCATATGAATTTCATACACCAACCCCTGGAGCTGCTCCATCCCACAATTGCTTCATGACCATTTGAAGCTTGGAGAATTGACGTCATAGGACCCACTAGTCCTCCATCAACTAGAGATCATCGATTCATCATCGCGATAACTGATTACTTCTCAAAGTGGACGAAGACATACCGCTCGCCGAAGTTAAAACTATCAACATGATTAACTTTCTTAAATACTATGTCATTCATCAATTTGGTGTTCTCAGGAGGATCATCCATGACAATGGTCCCCAATTCGTGAGCCAATCATTCTTTTGGTTTTACGACAAATATTGAATACAAAATGTGACTTCGATTGCATACAACCCCACCGCCAATGGGTTAGCAGAGGCGCTCAAAAAGACGATCATCAAGCACCTCAAAAAGTTTGTCTCTTCAAGCAAATGAGACTGGAATGAGAAGCTCAACGAATGTCTTTGGGCCTACCGAACAATGGTCCGAACTCCTACAGGCAATCGTTTTTTTCTCTAGTATAAGAGTGTGAAGCAGTCATCCCCCTAGAGATACAAATACCATCACTATGCGTTGCTTTGGTACCTAAGATGACAGAAGGAGACAACGATCGACTACATCTCCAACAGTTTGAAGCGCTAGACTAGAAACGATTACAAGCTCAACAGCGCATCGAGCTATATCAAACTTGAATCTCAAAGGCCCTCAAGAAAAAAGGTCAAAGAGAGAGTCTTCCAAAAGGGAGACTTGGCTTAACTTTCAGGCAACCCATGGTCATAACGCATAATACCAAGGCAAATTCCAACAAAATGAGAAGGACCTTTTGTAGTAGAGACAGTTTACTCAAATGGAGCTTATCGTCTCGCAAATCCAAATGGCGATACGTTCATGGATGCCGATCAACGATAAATTCTTGAAAAAGTACTATCCATGATCTTGTTCTATATCTCTGATCAAATAAATATTATCCATGACCATATTAGCACTATGCCTTTGATCATCAAGTCATATTCCTCTACTATTTTATTCCCCAATGGGAATTCTAATCATCCCCCCAGGGAATCTTATTCTGTCAAGACTTTCCAACAATGATGAATCAATTTCATCAAATATGGAACAACATAGTCTCCCATGGAATTGAACAGTCTATTGGAAATGATCTATCTTCCTTCAACACAAGCATAGTAGTCCTCATTGATTGACAACTAATTAACAACAACAAGAATCTTATGAACAAAAGACCTAACCAGCTCATCCAACTTATACAACCCCCGATCAATAGCCTTCACCAAAAGATACCTCTCTTGATCCTCCTAAGTTGGTTCCATAAGTAAAGATATTGAACAACGGGTCGGCCCTAAACTCCCTGGCCTTATAAGTGAACTGCTGAAGTGCTTTCTCTGAGGAGGTGTCCCATTTTTCATCTTGAACAACAATTTCATGAAATTATTGCCCACGATTCTCTTCAGGAATAGCATAAAGTGGTGTGCCCAACAGTGTAGGAGTAGCCAATAATTTTCTCGCTGAAATTCTAATCAGCACATAAGAAGAGTATTCAGTTCCAAAAAAACTCAAGTTGTCACGTAAACAATTACTTCTGACTACTTTTTCTTTCTTATAAGTTTGGCAGTAATGTCATTAAGATAAAATTGAACAATCTCCTCTACCTTGTTAGGAGCATTGTTCCCCTTTTCCCCAGTGAAGCTGTCACGTTAATGATTACTTCTGACAACTCCTCCAAAACTCTATAGAGAATGCTAAATTCTCTATGATCTCTTATGGGATTTCATCTTTTCCCCCAGCGAGGTCTTTAGTTGTCACATTAATGATTATCTCTGACAACTCCCTTAAAATATCATAGAGAATGATGATTTCTCTATGAATTCCCCTTGTAGTCACTAACGTCACGTTAATGATTACCTCTGACAACTCCCCACAGATTCCCCATGGAGTCTCCAATTACCATTTAACTCTCTAGTGTTAACCTTTTTTTATTTCTTTGTGGACTCTCAAGTTATCATGTTAATAATTACCTCTGACAACTCCCTATAGATTCCCCAGAGTCTCTAATTACCATTTCACTCTCCAGCCTTTTTAAGTCCTTCATGAACTCTCAAGTTGTCATGCTAATGATTACTTCTGACAACTCCTTCAAAATTTCACAGGGAACACTAATTTCCACATGGAGTTTGTAATCATATTTTATTCTTCCAATGGAATTATTCTTTTACTGTCATGTCCAGTTTGCCACCTCTGAACAGCAGGGTTATGAGTATGGTGACTCCTAATGGTTATGTCATTTTATCACCTTTGCATTGATGGGTGCCTAGATCTCGCCTCTTTAGTTCAGTAAGGACTCTCTTTTACTATAATGTCCAGCTCGCCACCTCCGAACATCAAGGTTACAAGTCTGGTGGCTCCTAATCAGTTATGTCTAGTTTATTACCTCTGAGACGGGTGCCCAGATCTTGCCCTTATAGTCCAGTAAGTACTCTCTTTTGCTATCATGTCCAGTTCGCTACCTCTGAATATCAGGATTATAAGTCTGGTGATTCTTTGTCGGTTATGTCCAGTTTATCACTTCTGAACTGACAGGTGCCTAGATTTCACCCATTTAGTCTAATAAGAACTCTCTTTTACTGTCATGTCCAGTTCGCCACATTTGAAAAACAAGGTTACGGGTCTAGTGACTCCTATTTGATTATGTCCAGTTTATCACCTCTGAACCGACGGGTGCCCAGATCTTACCCCTTTAGTCTAGTAAGGACTCCCTTTTGCTGTCATTCGCCACCTCTAACCAACAGGTTATAAGTCTGATGACACCTAATCAGTTATGTCCAGTTTATCACATCTGAACTGACAGGTGCCTAGATCTTACCCCTTTAGTCTAATAAGGACTCTCTTTTACTGTCATGTCTAGTTCACCATCTCTGAAAATAGGGTTACAAGTCTGGTGACTCCTAGTCAGTTATGTCCAGTTTATTACGTTTGAACCGACGGGTGCTCAGAGCTCGCCCCATTGTCCAACAAGGACTCCTTTTTGCTGCATATTCAGTTCGCCACCTCTGAATAGCAGGTTTACGAGTCTGGTAACTCTTAGTCGGTTATATCCAGTTTATCACTTCTGAACCGACGGGTGCTCAGATCTCGCCCCTTTAGTCCAGTAAGGACTCTCTTTTACTGTCATGTCTAGTTCGCCACCTCTGGTGACTCCTACTCGGTTATGTCCAATTTATCACCTCTGAATCGATGGGTGCCCAGATCTCACCCCTTTGGTCTAGTAAGGGCTCATTTTTGCTGTCATATCCAAATTCCCACCTCTGAACAATAAGGTTAAGAGTATGGTGACTCTTAATCGGTAATGTTAAACTTATACCTCTAAACCATTGAGTGCCTAGATCTCGCCTCTTTAATCCATTAAGGACTCCTTTTTGTTATCATGTCTAGTTCATCACTTCTGACCAGCAGGGTTACGAGTCTGGTGACTCCTAATCGGTTATGTCCAGTTTATCACCTCTGAACTGGCAGGTGCTAAGATCTTACCCCTTTAGTCTAGAAAGGACTCCATTTTGTTGTTTTGTCAAGTTAACCATCTCTGAACAGCAAGCTTACAAGTCTGGTGATTCCTAGTCAGTTATATTCAGTTTATCACCTTTGAACCAACGGGTGCCAGATCTTGCCCCTTCAGTCCAATAAGGACTCTCTTTTATTTCCATGTCGAGTTCGCCACCTCTGAACAGTAGAGTTAGAAGTCTGCTGACTTCTAATTGGTTATGTCTAGTCAAAATCAAGGTAAGGAATCAAAATGAATTAATCAATTAAGGCAAGGAATCATGTTAAATTAGTCATTTGATTTCATATAAAACCCTAGATAATACGCACTTTGTGATAGTGTAATTTTTTTGGATTTCAACTCTAACTATCAAGCCATTTATTTTATTTATATGTTTTTTTCTTGATTTTATTAAGCTTTCTAATTTACCCGAGTAGTGAGCCTTTATTCGGTGACTTCCAAACTAGATAGTTTTAGGACACCAGATGAGAAAATATTTCTTGAGCTTAAGGACTCGAGTAAATAAGGCCACAAAACTAAGAGTTTATTTGTTTTAACCACTGTTAGGCATGAAAAATTATCCAGCTTAACTAGTGGCAAAAATAATATTTTTATGACATTCAAGTCTTAATTTTGATCCTAAAAATGTGTAAGTGTGAGGTGCATATTTCTCTAAAGCAAAAAGAGAACTATAATATTGTTTAAAATTTTGATAGAACTGCGACTAAGGTCGCAGTCCTGTTAAAACAAATTGTCGGAAAATGTTTCTACATACCGCGACTATAGTCGCAGTACTCAATTGTTCATGACATATTCTACTTTTGACTGTGCGATCAAAGTCACAGTCTTGATGAAACACAAGTTGTACTATTTTTCTCTTAAGCTGCGATTTTAATCGCAGTTCTGAAAATTGGTTATAAATTGATATATGTTTTGCATGACTTTCAGGTTTTAAATTGAATGGCTAACATTTTCAGGGAGGAAAAACTACGATAGGCCTTGCTGCAGAAGAGGAAGAAGAGCAAATACATGATGAAAATATTCAAGCTGACATTACAGAGAAACAAGAACCTGTAAATATAGTTGAGGAGAGTATAGGAGAGCCAACTATTGCAGGTTATTTACCAGAACCCAGGACAAAATAGCGAAAGAAGTACAGATTTTGATGGTTGAAAATTTATATTTGAAAAACAAGTATTTCAGGTAGAAAAATAAATTGAAGAAATAGAAGAGGAGAAAGCTGAAAAAGAAGAAAGAAAGAAGAAGATAAAAAGAAAAAGAAAGAAGAAAATTAAAGAAACAAAAACAAAAGATAAAGGTGAATGAGGAGGAAGAAGAGCAATTAAGAGCAACAAATATTGAGAAAGAGGAGGTGAAGAAGAGGAAAAAAGAACTGAAAATGAAGAAAAAGGAGAAGGTGGAGGTGGAGAAGAGGAAAAAGGAGGAGGAGCAGGGGAAAGAGAAGAAGAGGAAGGAAGAGGAGGTGAAGAAGAGGAAAAAGGAAATAGAGAAGAAGGAGAAGGAAAAGAGGAGGAAGGAAGAGGTGGAGAAGAGGAAGAAGGAGATGAAGGAGCAAGAGAAGGAGAAGAAGAGGAAGGAAGAGATGGAAAAGAGGAGGAAAGAAAAGGAGGAGCGGGAGAAAGAGAAGAGAAGGAAGGAGAGGTGGAGAAAAAAGAAGGAAAAAGAAGGAGGAGTAGGAGAAAGAGAAGAGGAGGAAAGAAGAGGTGGCGAAGAGGAGGAAGGAGCAGGAGGAGCATGATAAGGAGAAGAGGAGTAAGAAAGAGGCGCAGAAGAGGAAGAAAAAGCAGGAGCGGAGAAGGAAAAAAGGAGGAAGAAGGAGGAGGATATCATGCAAGAAAAATATGAGACAAGCATAAGGGCCTCAGATTTTTCAAGTTATACTCTAAACTTAACTCAACAAATATTTGATATTCAGAAAGACAAACCTTCAGAGCTTCAAAGTAAAGAATAATCTCCCATTGTGAAGAAAGAAGAAGCTTTTAAAGAAAAGACTGTAGATGTCTCCAAAGGTTCTATAGAGAGGGGAGTCAAAGAACGCAAGCGCGCTGAAAAAGATCGTGATGACTCTGACTTTGTTTATAAAAATCAAATAAAGAAATCATGAAGGAGACAATTCTACAAGCTCAGGAGACAATTCTACAGGCTCAGACAGAAATTACTGATTTTGACTTCTACACAGCAAAGAAAGACAACATTCAGTCGAGATTCAGGGATCAAAATAAAAGTATTTTATACAAATGTTTGGAGCCAAAAAAAAAAAAGCATTCATCAAGAATTTTTTTTGATAAAGCCATCTCTGAGTTAGTGAATTTTTTTTTTACAATTTCCCTTCTAAATTCTAAAAAAATGTTCAAGTTGATATAATTATGACCAAGGTCGCAGTTTTAATATAATCATCGAATTTTTAATTTTGCAATAACTAATTCATATTATTAACTCTAAAAATATTTACTATTTCTTATGCTATTACATACCAGGATCCAGATAATGCAATATATATTGCTAGTAATGACATAGAGGATCTATTATTCAAGAAAGATTTAGATGCCAATGTCATTTATTTTTACATGAAGCATCTGGAAAATAAGGGTATATTGAAAAGTTTATTCTTTTGCTGCGAAGCTTGGGTAATTCTTATTTTCTTCTTTCATTTTTTTCCTTAACAAAGATTACAATCTGTGAAACTACGGCCTTGAATGAGACACTACAACCTTGGTCGCTGTTATTATTAGTCATCCTACTTAGATATGACTGCGACCTTGGTCGCAGTATAGTAATAATTCAATGAGCTGGTATTCAGAGAAAGAGATCTTCATATTAATAATATATTATATTCTTTGTAGTGATCTTTGTATTATATTCTTTGTAGCATATATTTTTAATCTTTTAATATTTGTTTGGAAGGTTGCATCTAAAAGTAGTGGTCTCGAAAAAAAATTCATCAAGAACAAATTAAAAGAGTTGAATGTAATACACATTATATGTTCTTCCCGATCAATCATAAACACAGTGCTGATGATGCTGGCTTCCACTGAACCCTGTTGGTTTTTGATTTTCAAACACAAGAGTGGATTTTTTATAACTCTATGATTCCTGTGAAGAAATCAAGCAACATCTTAAAACTGTATCAGTCTGATGCTAGAACAATGGTAAGTCAATCTTGATCATAAATTTTTCTCTATTTTTAATTAAATTTCATTAAAACTGAATATTATTTTTTACTTTTGTAAATGCAGAAAGAAAGATTATTACATATAATTGAACATGATTTTAATAAAAAAAGATGAAGAAATGTTATATAAAGTATGTAAAATGTGTCCAACAAGCTAACAAGAAAGTTTAATTTATAAGATTTATCAATTTTTATTTCTTATTTAGTTATAAAATTAATCTCAAATTTAAATATTTTTCATATCTCTACAGTGTGGATTGCGCTATATATGTATGCAAATACATCGAGAGTATAACATTAGATAATCCTTCGATAATTGATGTTGTATCCGATGCGGTTGTACAAAAGCTGAGAGGCAAACTTGCGCACATGTTACTCGCAAATAAGAAAAAAGTTGGGATGAAGAAACTGAAAAGATTAGAAGAAAGCTATTTAAAGATTGATTTGTAATAATTTTTTGTATTATTAATGTAAACTGTACAAAAATAAATGAATATATTGTTTAATGATTTTTTTGTATATTTTTTGCAATTGTATTATGGAATGCGACTATGGCCGCCATTATTTATAAATAATATACTATTTATAAAGAAGTTAGTATAAAGCAGATTTGTTGGAAAACATCAGCGAACTTTTGTAGATATTTTGCACTGGTATTAAGAACTGTAACCATAGTCGCAGTTATTTATATATCATATTATTTATTTAGCTGATCGCATTGATTGGTCACTAATATTGCACATTTAATATCATATTCTCCTACTTATTATAGAATAAACTCTGCATTTTTCCTAATTAAATGTTTAATTTATTTGCAGGCCCATTCCTAAAGGAGAGTGAAGAGAAATGAGCCCAAAAGCCCACTAAATCCTGACTTTATTCAGAATAAATTCGAAATTAAGGAACCAGGGCTAAATCTTGGCATATCAGAGAGGTTGAAAACCGGTTGAGAAGAATCCTCCCTGAATCGATCGGTTGAAGTCAAGGATCAAAGGCCATTTCGTCAAAATTCCGGACATAAATTGCAAATCCAGATAAAGATAATTACAAATCAAGAAACCGGGGAGCTCCACCAACAGGATGTGGCCACCTGGCCACACCTTGGCCGCGGAAACACGGCCAAATTCGCGTTTCCGCGGCTCTGTTGGAGAGTTAGGGGGAGCGTTGCTCCCCCTATCTTCATATGATCTGTAGGTTGGGTTTACCTATAAATACTGGGATTTTCAGAGCCTCTAGGGGACGACCATGCAGAGATAGGATTTAGTCCACTTTTCCACTTTTTTAGTGTAGGTTTTTGTTTTTCTTTTCATGTAATTTTTAGTTTTAATTTATGTAAATCAGAGGAGATCAGAGTTTCATAGGAGAACAAGAACGAAGCTTGTACTGAGAGTGACACCGGTGTAAGGTTTCTTTCTTTTATTTTATTGTTATGAAATCAAATCTGTATTTACCTTTTTATGTACTTCGTTTTAGTGTTCTTCTTCTTCTTCTTTTCTACTTCACTCATTCTTGTACCAATTGCTCTCCAAGTGAGTCTAAAAGCATCGAAAGAGCCTTGCCTTTGCGAGTGCCACCGATAGTTCATGACGATGGATTTGAGTCTCTCTGTATCATTTCATGCTTGTTTTGTGGAAGAGACAACAATCAACTCTTATGGGTTATGCGCTGATTGCCTCCACTTCAAGGTAACATCGTCGCCAAGATTCAAGGTAAGCTTTTGGTCAAAAGGAGGTAAGTAATTATTTTTAGTTTTTCTTTATTTTCTTGTAACTTTTAGTTTAGATCACCAACACCACATCTTTCAAATCTTTTTCACTCTTTTTCAATTTATTTGTACATAGTCATTTTTCATTTTTCTCCACCTTCTCATTCTACCACTTTCTTCTACACTTAACTTTAACCTAACTCTTTTTCATTTTCATTTCTTAAAACAAAGAAGAACCTTCGTTTTTCTTCACAAAGATTTCAATACAAACCTTGAACGCTTCTATCGCTAACCCTCCTTGTGGATCACGACCCGCATAGCCACTTACTATCACGGTAGAATTGAGCACTTGCACATCTCTATTTTAAAGTTCTGAAATACTATATTTTTTGTGCAGGTTTTACCACAATCAAAATTTTGGCGCCGTTGGCGGGGAGGGTAACGGTTTTTATTGAATTTTTAGAACTAAAACGAATTTTTCTTCTCTGTTGCAAGTTATAGGGCAGGAAAAGCAGAAAAAAAAGATTGCAGTAACATATAAGTGGTCTTGGGCCTCTGTTCCAGAAAACAGAGACCAAGTACCCTCTGAATTGTCGCGTTTGCTCGGCTCTAGCCGCGTTTCCGCGGCAAGGAAGAGTTCACTACTGACTGGCTTTTTGCAGGGCTGCTTGCTTTGCAAAATTAGAGTTTCTGCAAACTTTATTTCTTGTATGACATCACCAGGAGCCTGCTAATAAACCAACAGTAAAATACTTGTTGAAAAGTTTGAAAAATTGATTAGACGTTTGCATTTTAGGCACATGTCTTTTCAATTCATTTACTTTACTGTTGAAGAGTGCTGGAGCAAGATACGTTCGCATTGCATTTAGAATAGGACTCATCTCTTGGTTGATTTACATCGCTTTGAGTGAATCTTATTTGCATATCTTGTACACTTGCACAAACTGATCTTAAGGGCACCACCCCATAACAAGATAAGGTGGGGATTTAATCACCCTTCCTTGGTCCAAAAATCAGATTCCAAGCACTCACTAACCCGAGCCTAACTAAAAATGAGTAGACGTTGGCCCTAGGGACATCTCGGACTCAATTAGGAGATTATCCTAAGGGGGAAAGGTGTTGGAATTTGACTTCTATCAAATCAGTGTCTAGGAAAGGGATTAAGGGCCGAAAGCCCGAAGGTTGGTAGTTATTTAATTAAGGAACGTCTTTGACGGATAATCTCCCACCAATCTTACCCTGACCTTGCTGATTAGCTTGTGGTCAAAGTCTGCATTATACCTCCCGTGGACAGTCTAACCAATTAGGAGTCGTCTAGGTCATAGGTCTACCCCAACTTAGTTTAGAATTTTTTCTTTCTATTTGTTTGCTTATTTGTTTGTTTTTTTTCTTTGTTTGTATTCTATTGTATGATATGGCTTATAATAACAATTTTTTCAATTTTAATAGTAATCCATATTACACACCGACCTCTTTTTCGGATATTACCAACCCGGCATATCATAACTTTAACCAACCTAGTGTGCCGGATTGGTCTTATCCGAATCAATATAACCCATACCCCCAATCTTATAACCATAATTTCCAGAATAATTTTAACTCTTCACAGAGTCAGTGGGGATTCACCTCCCCCGAGTCTAATTTTCAACCAACTTGTCTTCCTTATCCACCTAATCCACAATATTTCCAAGATTCATACTCAGTTCCACCAGTACAAAATAGAAAACCATCAATTTTGAAAATGAGTATGCGTGAGTCCAAATAAAAATCACAAAATCTGATGGACTCACAATTTCACCACCAAGTCCAAGACAACACTTCATCTTTTCAACAAAACGATGAACCAATCAACTATGAAAAGATGCTTGAAGACATGACTCAGGCTCAAAACGCTCGTAATCGTGACATAGCTTTGATGGTCCAATCTCTACGTTCTCACCGTTTAACCAGTTCTGATGTCGCTAACCAGTCTGTTAGAGCCGAAGAGTCATGTTATTTTGAAAATCAAGGTTCCATATCAGAACAATCATTTGAACTTGTCCAAACTCCAAATTTTGAAAATAATATTGACAGTTTAGCAAGTTATTCCTTTCCTGAAATAGAACTTGAGAATGAATATGATCATGAACCTCAACTTAGTGATTCAATTCAACTTCTTGATTCAATAATGACTCCGGTATCTTTACCTAATTTCAATCTTTCTCCCGAGTCAACATTGGATCTTGTACCAATTCATCATGAAATTGAATCACCCATCTTTGATGATCATATTGAACTTGACCAATTTTACACTTTTGAAAGTCCTTTTGACAAATTGGCAAGTTCTCATTTTTATGACATTGAACTAAATGAGAAATGTGACCTAGATTCTCAAATCTGTGATCCAGTTCAAATTTTTGAATCAATATTGACTCCTGTTTTGTTACCTGACTTGAGTAATATTTTAGAGTCAGTTTTGATTCCCACACCTGTCATTCTTGAACTTGAATTACCAATATTAAGTCACATTCTATTGTGGGAAACTGAATGTGGACTTGAGTTTCAACTTCTTGATTTGGACCCACTTTCTAAGCCAATCTCGACTCCTGAATCTTTACTTGACTTAAGTTACTTTCCTGAGTCGGTATTAGTTCCCGTACTTCCTGAGTCCAAGTCAATCATTATATCTTTTCACACTCCATTTTGGGATAAGGCAGTTAACAAATTTGACTCCGAAATTAATTATGGAATATGGAAATTAGATGGGGTTAAATTTTTAATAAAAATCCTTTATGGATATATCATTTTAATGGGTTATATTAGAGAGATTTCTGGTGGGTTCCTCCGAACTCCACGAAAAGTCGATTGGGCCGCATTTCGTGGACTAATCAGATCACCACCGGAACCACCACCTTAAGGTAACATTTTCCTTCCCTTTCTTCTTTTTCATGCATCTATGCATTAATTCATACATTGAGGGCAATGCATGAGATAGGTGTGGGGAGGGTCTAACGTAACTTAGGTTTTTCTTTTTGAAAAAAAAAAATCTTTACTTTTAAAAACTTTTTGAAAATAGAAACAATATTTTGACATATGTTTTGTAAGAAACTAAGTCAATTTTAAGGAATAGGAAAATCAAAATTAGTATTTCTTAAACTTGGTCAAAATAAGATTATTTGTTTGATTTTTAGGGTTAGGAAGATAATTTATCAAAGTAATTTAGTCTTGATCTTTACCTTAATAAAATATGCATACTTCATACACTTACACACTTAGGGTTCAAAAACAAAGATTCTTATGTCTTATAAAAAAATATATATCTATGAAAGATGAACAAATCTAATTATTGATTAGCTAGGTGCTTTGGCCTAAGCAAGCCTTAGTATTTTTGCGAAAGATGATTAGATAAGTTTGAAATATATATATATATATATATATATATATATATATATATGAAAATTCTCTTATTAAGCTGGGTATTTGTGCCTAATAAAGCATAAGTATTCATGTCTAAAAGGGGTTCAAATAATAAAATCCTTAGTTTTGTGGCCTTGTTTGCTCGAGTCCTTAAGTCCTTGGGGTGTTTTCTCACCTGGTGCCCTAAGACCGTTTGGTTTGAGAGTCATCGATTAAAGGCTCGTTACATGGGCAGATTAGAAAGCCTAATAGAACTAAGGAATAATACCACAAAAAATATATATATAAATAAATAAGGCATAAGAGTTAGAGTTAATGGACCCTTAGTCAAAATTTTCACGATCACAAGGTGCATATGACTTAGGGTAAAGTAATAGACTAGATGAAAAGTACAATTTGACTCTTTACTTTGATTGATAACAAATTTTTGAATAGAGACTAAGTTTAGGAATGAAAAATTCGATTTTCCTATAACTTATAGATTACTTAAATCTTACAATTATATTTCAAATATTTTTCTCTTTCAAAATGCTTTTCGAAAATACTAACTCTTTATTTCTCTTTCTTTATGGATTTTGTGGGTGTAATCCACTGAAAACCCTCACGAGACAAAACTCGTCCTCTAGGTGAAACCTAGAGGTTTAACGGCTTGTTGCACATGCTCAGTGCAATCGCGTGACCTACGAAAGTGGTCTAATAATCCTTAGTATAGTTTAGTTGTTTTGCTCGAGGACGAGCAAAAGATAGGTATGGGGGTGTGAT
Organism: Agave tequilana; assembly: GCA_038442645.1. NCBI lineage: Eukaryota > Viridiplantae > Streptophyta > Magnoliopsida > Asparagales > Asparagaceae > Agave > Agave tequilana. The sequence continues at coordinate 71,370 of JAVJIF010014394.1, read as the reverse complement.
TGGTCACTAATATTGCACATTTAATGTCATATTCTCCTACTTATTATAGAATAAACTCTGCATTTTCCTAATTAAATGTTTAATTTATTTGCAGGCCCATTCCTAAAGGAGAGTGAAGAGAAATGAGCCCAAAAGCCCATCAAATCCTGACTTAATTCAGAATAAATTCGAAATTAAGGAATTAGGGCTAAATCTTGGCATATCAGAGAGGTTGAAAACCGGTTGAGAAGAATCCTCCCTGAATCGATCGATTGAAGCCAAGGATCAAAGGCCATTTCGTCAAAATCCCGGATATAAACTACAAATCCAGATAAAGATAATTACAAATCAAGAAACCGGGGAGCTCCACCAACAGGGTGTGGCCACCTGGCCACACCCTAGCCGCGAAAACGCGGCCAAAGCCGTGTTTTCGCGGCTCTGTTGGAGAGTTAAGGGGAGCGTTTGCTCCCCCTATCTTCATATGATCCTGTAGGTTGGGTTTTGCCTATAAATACTGGGATTTTTAGAGCCTCTAGGGGACGACCATGTAGAGATAGGATTTAGTCCACTTTTCATTTTTTTAGTGTAGGTTTTTGTTTTTCTTTTCATGTAATTTTTAGTTTTAATTTATGTAAATCAGAGGAGATCAGAGTTTCATAGGAGAACGAGAACGAAGCTTGTACTGAGAGTGACACCGGTGTAAGGTTTCTTTCTTTCTTTTATTGTTATGAAATCGAACCTGTATTTACCTTTTTATGTAATTCGTTTTAGTGTTCTTCTTCTTCTTCTTTTCTACTTCACTCATTCTTGTACCAATTGCTCCAAGTGAGTCTAAAAGCATCGAAAGAGCCTTGTCTTTGCGAGTGCCACCGATAACTCATGACGATGGATTTGAGTCTCTCTGTATCATTTCATACTTGTTTTGTCTTGATGATGTAATGTGGAAGAGACAATAATCAACTCTTATGGGCTATACGCTGATTGCCTCCACTTCAAGGTAACATCGTCGCCAAGATTCAAGGTAAGCTTTTGGTCAAAAGGAGGTAAGTAATTATTTTTAGTTTTTCTTTATTTTCTTGTAACTTTTAGTTTAGATCACCAACACCACATCTTTCAAATCTTTTTCACTCTTTTTCAATTTATTTGTACATAATCATTTTCATTTTTCTTCACCTTCTCATTCTACCACTTTCTTCTACACTTAACTTTAACCTAACTCTTTTTCATTTTCATTTCTTAAAACAAAGAAGAGCCTTCGTTTTTCTTCACAAAGATTTCAATACAAACCTTGAACGCTTCTATCGCTAACCCTCCTTGTAGATCACGACCCGCATAGCACTTGCACATCTCTATTTTAAAGTTCTGAAATACTGTATTTTTTGTGCAGGTTTAAGCTCAATCACGCATCGACTATCAGCAGTACGACACAGGTCGCAGTACACATACAGTATATAACAATTACTCTTATTAAGCACTGTGACAATGGTCATAGTCTTCAATATTGATACAGTGCACAGTACACATACAGTATATAAAAAATTGGTCTTATTTAGCACTGCGACCATGATCGCATTTTCTAAAAGTAAATTAGGAATGCGATCATGATCCCAGTCCTCATTTATTATATACTGTATGTGTCTACGACCTTGGTCACAGTCTTCAATAAATCAAGTCGCAGTGCTTAACTGCGACCCGGGTCGCATTTAGTAAAAACCTCTATACCACGATGACGCAAATATGGTTGCAGTTCTCAATAAATAATAGAAAACTTTAATAGGGACATCGTAAAGTGATTAAACTTAGTAAAATTAAATATCTCAATAAACAATAGAAAAGTTTAATAGGGATACAATATAGTGATTAAACTTTGTAATATTAAACATCCTGAAAGAAAAAAAATGTCAATAACTGTTAATTTGTAATTCATGTCACAATAAACTAAAAGAAAATTAGCCTTGGGGTCCTCCTGTCGTAAATGATTCAATTAAATTTTTAATTGCTTTTATATTCAGTTTTCAAAATCTCAACCATCACTTATAATACTTATTCATAATGTTCACGTCATTTGAGAGTATTAGCCTTTTTGGATTTCTTATAAATATTATATATTAAAGATCTCATTTCTAGAAAATAACAGTCACAATTCGCTTTATAAACTTTCATAAGAATTTTACTGTTGAAAATATGTCTTCCCCGCCTTCTTCCCCTGAGCATTGCAATTCCTCTAATGATGATTGCGAGATTTATTCTAATATGTTCTCTTGATACGGGTTAGAGAAAAAGCTCACTATAGATGACCCATTCTGTGAGTTTATAGATGAACTAAAGTACCCTCCAGAAAAGGGAGAAAGCGAGGATGTGAGAGAGAGAGGGTCGCAGAGGAAGAAGAGGATGAAAGCGAGACGGAAGAAAAAGACATTGAGAAGGAAGAAGACTATCATGATTATGATGGTGATGATGAGGACGACTAGGATTTTCTCTTATTTTCATAATCAACTTCATTTTATCTTCTTTCTAGGGATGTTAATGCCCTTTTTAGTATGGCCTCTACCTGACCAAATTATGAAATAAATAAAATTTTCTTTTATCATAAACTTTACTTTCATATTTTGTAAATACATATACAAATATATATCCTCAATGTTTTTAAATTCGCAGTGATTTTTGAATGGTTTTATAAATGGTTACAGACATAACAAATTACTTACGATTTATGTCATCATATGATGAGAAATATAATCATTTATTACACAAAAAATTGTAAAATTTTTATTAAGAAGTTAACTATAACCGCACTCTGTTTTGTTTATGAAAAGCTCTCATTTGGACTCAAACTGCTACCAAGGTCGCAGTAAACAGTAATATATAAAACTATATTAACATAGCGACTCTAGCCGCAAAATTTTAAAATAAGTAAAAGGTTTCTGATACAAAAGTCAATTAAAAATGATTTCAAAAAAACAAAAATATGGGTTGAAATATATCATATCAAGTTAAATAGGGTCGCAGTCTTCAGTTTCATATATCCTATCATGTAAAAACTGTAACATGGTCATTGTTTATAGTTAAATATATTTATAATTGATACTGCGATTTCAGTTGCATGCTTAATAAAAAACTCCAGTTAAATATATATTTTCAAGTAAAAACACCAATTTTGGTCGAAGTCCTGACCAAACTACGAATATGGTCATTGTGTGTAAAAGAAAATGCGATGAATTACAATAATACATAAAATTGCGACTATAATCATAGTCATGACCAAACACTCACATCATAATATATTCAATTAAGTTAAAAACTGTGACCATGGTCGCAGTTCAAAAAGTTAACTACATCGAAAGTCGATATTACGATCATGGTCGCAGTACTCACAAAATAATATATTTCACTATATTCAAACAAATTAAAAAATAGTGACTATAGTAAATGTGTAACATATACGAAAAGTTCTTAATGTATTAAAACTTAGAGAACATGTGCAGTGAAGAATAAATATATAAAATATTAATTGAACTGCGACTCTGATCGTAGTTCAGTGATATCCTTTCTACATTTATACTGCGACTTTGGTCCCATTTCTCACATAACGATAGATAATCAATTCTTTCTTCCTTCTCGATCGCTATAGTCTGATACCATCTTCTCTGTTAATAAAAAACAAAAAAAATCAATTCATGTGATAATAAAAAAAACATGTATAGGAAAAATAAACAAAAAATAATGTAAATGTTTAAACAGCAAATTAAAATGCATATGATATAAGATGAAAATATCATACCAATAATGGACAACTAGTTCTATAATGGGCCAATTATTAACAGTTTTCACATTTATCTGTTTCATCTTCTTCTGTGATAAAGAATCTTCAAATTTAGACTTTATCTTGGATGCACTTTTGGGCCTCCCCTTTGTAGCCATAGGACCAAGAGGATCACATATTGTTATTTCTTCACTGTCTCTCAATACCACCATTGAAGCACTAGACCTAACATTAGTTTCAGTCTGTGATGATTAATCATTCAATGCCTTGAATTTGAAGTCATTACTGGTTTCTATAGCAAATTCTTCCAACACACCATCCAATTTGGAAAGATAGATATCTGAATCAGATATCATTATGAGAATTGCATTAAATTTTGATCGAACTGACCACAATCTTACAGTTCCTCGCATACCTTGATTTGGATACAATTTTATACCATATTCAATTCCAACATTCTTGTAACGAGCATCCAATCTTTACCTTTGTAGTATATAAGATTCTGGAATATATATAACATGATTGTGCCATAAGATGCACAAAATATGTTTACAAAAGATCCCCTCGATTTCAAATAAGGCACAACTACAAATAACATGAAGCTCACCACAAATCTCATAACTGACTTTGTCTTATTTATCTTTTGATTCAGAAAAATCACCACTTCTTGAGCCTTCATTTTTCAAGTCTTCAGAAAACAGTGTCATTATAGCTGCATGTTCTTTTTTAAACAACTTAAAAAATTTTCTAGTATAAAATTTCACAACTTGTATCTCATATGAATTTGAGGTACAAATAGGCACACAATTCAAATATATTAAGTCTTCTTGAGATTCAGCTTTACGATGAGCAGTGACAACTTTATCATATTGGTTGACAAACTCAATAAGTTTTGTGTTTGCATTTACGAACCCATCAAAAAAAAGAATTAATACTCTCAGACCTTTGACTAGTAATTCCCGCCCAAAAAAAAAGTCCTTCAAATAAGCGTCCACCCAATATATTCGCAAACTGTACATCTTTACCAACTAACTGTCTTTTTCTTCATCTATATCATATCTGTGCTTCATCACTCTCCAACGTTCCTTGCATGTACTTATATCACGTAAGGAATACCAAAAATTAAAATCAATGAAAAATCATTTCCGTATTTGTTCATCAAGGGGATTTGTTGCTTGGTAATATGTTTTCTTATATACCAAAAATAGAACCGGTGCTGACAATTAGGGAAAACTATCTTAATAGCATTACCTATCTGGGCATCCTGATCGGTAATAATCACCTTTGGTGCAACTCCGTGCATGCATTTGAGCCATTTCTTGAAAATCCAAACAAATATATCCCTTTGCTCATCTGCAAGCAATGCATAACCAAATAAAATAGTTTCTTTATGAAAATTCCCAATGAATGGAGCAAAGGGCAGGTTCAGATAATTAGTTATGTATGTTGTGTCAAAACTACCACATCAAAAAAACTTAAATAAGAAAATATTGCTCTTCCATCATCCTAAAAGACACTTCTTAATGTATCTGCATGATCAACCTCACTGGCAAAGAAAAATTCTAAATCTGACTCAGCTTTCTTATGAAAATATTTGATGATAGAAATAAACTCTTGCCCAATATTTTTACTTTTATGTCGCATATAATCAATACACTATTGTGCGCTTACTTGGTTACAACTTTCTTCAAGATCCATTACATTAACCACACAGGAAATATTAGAAGGACACATTTCTGCATCATCCAAATTGGTTATAATTGTTCTGCTCATCTTTAATCGATGTGTCTAATGATAGTAAAAGTGAATCACCTTATCCGGCTTGATAAATCATGCGAATGCGAATCAGCAAACTTGGTGACCACCCAAAATCTTTTGTCTGATAATAAACGTAACTAAATATGTATCTCAGCAGGACAATGAACTTTAGTATCAATATGATGGTTGACAGTAAGCCCTTCTTGTCTTTTATCCCCCAACCTTTTGACACCCTCCTTATTGCAATAATATTTTCTACAAATAACGTCATGCAGAGAACTACGGGATTTATCTATTCATTTTTCTTCAAGCCAAAACTCATGTTCCTTGCATAGCATTGTAGAAGTTGTATGCTTCATTATCTGATACAAATTGCTGTCGTAAAAAATAAATACGCTTCCAGATATTTCACCATGCTAATTCATTTCCTACCAAAAATTATTTGATTAAAGAACAGATAGGACTGCTGCTCAGCTCGCAGTCCTTATGTAATAAATGATTGTTTCCAAGAACACAAAATTAATATAATAATTAAAAATCGCGACTAAGGTCGCAGTCCTAATATAATTGAGGACGGCAGCTAAGGTCGTTGTTTATAATATCAGGAAAAGTATCCTATTAAACATTGTGACTATTATCGCAGTCCTTATAATTGATGATTGTAACTAAAACCATAATATTAATATAATAAATGATTGTGACTAAGGTCGCAATCCAAATATAACTGCAGGATGCGACTAATGTCGTTAAGAATTTGAATTTTTTTATTAAACACTACGATCTTAGTCACAGTCCTTATATAATAGATGAATATTAGGTAGACCATAACTTTAATATAATAAAGGACTGCGAAAATGGTCGCAGTCCTAATATAACTCAAGGCTATGGCTTAGGTCGAAAAAGAAAACAATTTGGAATTTTTTTTAAAAACTACGAGCTTCGTGGCAGTACTTATAAAATAAATTTAAATTATTAAGACCACAACATTAATATAATAAAGGGTTGCGATTAAGATCGCAATCCTAATGTAATTGAAGACTGCGACAAAGGTTGCAGTTTAAAATAATTACGATTTTTTTAATTAAAAACTGCGATCTTAGTCGTAGTCTTTAAGAAAAAAAACATAATATTTGGGTATATAGAAAGTAATAAATGAGTATTCAATTTACTTTTTTATCGCGATTAAGAAAGAATTATCACTACATAAAAAGTTAAAATATTGTTCATAAGAACTGTGACCTGATAGACCCAGATTTCATCATCAGGTTGCAGTCTCAACATAGCATAATAATTTTTTCAGTGAGGATTGCAACCAACAATGACATGAACAATAAAGAAATCTGAAAAAATTAACCTCCGCTTCAACATCCAAAGTTCTATCTCTTGCTGCATTTGTTTTGTTTGTTGATGAACTTGAACCTGATGATAGCTGATTCATATTCAGTTGGAGAGAAAGTGAATGGGGCCAGAGGCGAGATGGGATAGTGGGAGATGAATTATGGTTGTGGCTCGTCATAAAAAAGAACATGCTGAGAGAGATCGGATACAGGGCGATAAAAGATTGAGATGGAGAGATCGATGGAGATCTGATTGATGAAATCTAGGTCTGCGAACTTGAAATCAAAATATCATCCCGCTTTTCAAAATTTGAGGTTGTCTACAAAATTGAAATCCAGATCTGAACGCGTGCGAGAGACAAAGAGAAAGAGAGAGAGAATAGTGAGAGAAAAAAATAATAATAGAGAATATAAACCTCATCACAAGAAAAATCTGTCATTTTTGAACAGTAGGGTCTTTTAGTAATTTTAGTTCTTTCCAAAATCGGCATGTTTATGAAGCTTATCAGCACTACGGCACATATTATGCCACGTCACCGCCGGCTGAGAGGCTCTCTCAGCTGGCGACTGATGTACATTTTTCTGTGTGTGTGTACACACACACACACACACACACATATAGAGAGAGAGAGATGAGAGAGAGAGAGATAATTGTGTCATTCTCGAAGGATTTGAGCCCGAATACTCAACCCTTCGATATTCGAATACAAGATCCACTCCGTGAAAGTTGATCAATATTATTTTAAGTATTTATAAATCAAAAATCAAGTATTTTGAATACTTTTTGCCCATCCATCAAGCATCAAGTGTTTTAAATACTTTTTGCCCATCCATCAAGCGGCGTAAAATGAACGACTAAAAGTAGTGAGTTGGTTAGATCTATGGCTTTAGACATACAAATTCTTGATCCGGTCATTTGATCATGATCTAAACCTTTAAAAACCCTTACAAACTCATTTTTGTTAGGTTTCAAATGTTCTACACTGTTAAACTAACCAATTCACTATTTAAGCTGTCCGTTTTTTTCCTACTCGTTGCATGGGTTAAAAGTATTCAAAACACTTGATTTTTGGTTTATAGATACTTGAAATAATATAAATCAACTTTAACGGAGTGAATCTTGTATTCGAATGTCAGAGTGTTGTATGTAAGTGGGAAGGATTCAAGCTCGAATTCTTCCGGAATGACACAAGTCTCTCTCTAAGAGAGAGAGAGAGAGACTTGTGTCCTTCCGGAATGACATAAGTCTCGAATCCTTTAGGAATGACACAAGTCTCTACTATGTTAAACTAACCAACTCACTATTTGGACCGTCTGTTTTCCCCTACTTGATGCATGGACAAAAAATATTCAAAACACTTAATTTTTAATTTATAGATACTTGAAATAATATAGATTAACTTCAACAGAGTGGATCTTGTATTCGAATGTCAGATGTTGGTATTTGAGTGGGAAAGTTTCAGCCTCAAATCCTTTTGGAAGGACACAGTGCATCTCTCTTTCTATATATATTATATATAATATATATATATATATATATATATATATATATATATATATATATATATATATATATATATATATGGAAAAGTGTTCCTAATAGGTCTCCTTAGAGTGCAATCTAAGAAGACGGCTTAAAATTCTAACATCTCGATTTTTTTTTCACGATCCAACCGCACATTATCATATTCATGTTATAAGATGTACACATATAAAAAAAATCACGTGATTTGAAATTTGTTTACTCTATTTTCTTTGGGTTCAAACATTAACAGTTTTTAAACAGTAGAACAAAATGAAACGATTAGATCAATGAGCAAATAAACTTCAAATAACGTGATTTTTTATATGCGTACATATTATAACATGAATATGATAATGTGTGGTCGAATCGTGAAAAAAAATCGGGATGTTAGAGTTTTAAGCCGTCTCCTTAGATTACAATCTAAGGAGAACTACTAGGAGCACTTGACCCATATATGTATGTATGTGTGTGTGTGTGTGTGTGTGTGTGTGTATGTATATATGTATGTATGTATATATATAGAACTATTCCGGTGAGAAACCGGTTCTCACCGGAGCTTTGTGCGAACTCCACGACCGGACACCTCATGGATGATTCAAACCGTTCATCTTAATCTACATACTCTAATTAGGGTATCAACGAAAAATCAAATTTCAAGTTTTTTTACTCATGTATTAAGCAGTTACAAAAAATATTTTATATTAGCTGTAGAATAAAAATATCATTTGATTCATGGGTAAAAAAAGCTCGGAATCGCGTGATTTTTTTATTGGTACCCTAATTAGAGTATATAGATCAAAATTAATGATTTAGATCATCTATGGGGTGGCCGGTCACGGAGTTCACACGAAGCTTCGGTGAGAACCGGTTCTCACTCGAATATTAATTCACACACACACACACACACACACACACACACACACACACACACACAGAGAGAGAGAGAGAGAGTAGAGTTATAATACATATAGGTGTAACTAAGTTAAGTTATACACACATCTTTCTATAACAGAAAAAATATTTTTTAAATACCTTGTGGGGACTACTCATCCTAATTTTTATTTGTATCTTACTAAGCAAAATTTTTTGTGGTTAAAAATGGTGTGTGTGTGTGTGTGTGTGTAACTTAACTTAGTAACACCTATGTGTATTGTAACTTTACCCACCCCCACCCCCCACCCCCACACACACACATTTATATATTCACATACATATATATACACATACATTTACACACGCGCGCGCGCACACACACATATATAGAGATAGACTTGTGTCCTTCCAAAAGGATTTGAGTCTGAATCCTTCCGATTCAAATTTAACGTTCCGACATTCAAATACAAGATCCACTCCATTGAAGTTGATATATATTATTTTAAGTATGTATAAACCAAAAATTAAGTGTTTTGAATACTTTTGTCCATCCATCAAGCGGCGCAAAATGGATAGCCGAAAGTATTTAGTTGGTTAGATCTATGTCTTTAGACATACAAATTCTCGATTCGGCCATATCACTATGATTTAAACATTTGAAAACCCCTACAAACCAATTTTCGTTAGGTTTCAAATTTTCTACACCGTTAAGCTAACTAACTCACTATTTAGGCTGTCCGTTTTTCTCCTACTTGATGCATAGGTAAAAAATATTTAAAACAGTTTATTTTTGATTTATATATACTTGAAATAATATAGATCAATTCCAACGGAGTGGATCTTGTGTTCGAATGTTGGAGGTTGAATTTGAGTGGGAAGGATTCAGACTCAAATCCTTTTGGAAGGACACGAGTCTATCTCAAACGAGAAACTGAGAACAATATAGGATGTTACGTTTTTCCATTCGTACCCATTTAGTCCATTTATGTGCACTTCATTTATCCCCAGCATGAGTACTGGATTTCATTGAGGATTATACATGTCGGCCAAAAGAAGAGTATACAGTTATGTACTCAAAACGTTATCGCAACTGAAATCCTATGAGAGAGTTGGAAGGTTTCCTTCACAATTGATAGACAAATTGTCGGGTGAGATCGAGCAAAGTTTTATATAGAACAGAGAGAATTTTCAATTTGATAACTAATACGGAGTCGATAATTCAAAGTTTCAAACTTATAACCATATTAATACATGTAGAATTCTATGACATCAAATAGTCAATAATATTTAGAAAATGTCACCAATATATCTTCAAATTAAAGCTTGAACGGGCATCTATAGGTATCACTTCATACTGATTTACCTCACATAATTGTTTTGTGATCATCACCCTCAGCTATCTTGGGCTCAAACAACAGTTATAACACTTGCACTATAGTCTTGATAAACTTAGTGTTGTCAGTTTGGATAAAGATCCTGAAGCTGAGAGAAGATAGCAAAACATGGGCTAAATACTCAAGAAATCAGCAGTTAGAATTCCAGTAAAACTTTATGTGCTTCTAGTACTTACCAGCAACTTATATAGCATGGACACTCCTGTTATAAAGTCATGTCGTGTTATATGTATTCTTAAGAATATATCGTTTGTCCGCATGTCGTGTATATTTCAGTATGGTCGTGTTTGCACAACATAGTAGCAACAGGATGCTACCATGCAATGTACATTCAAGTTGCGTAATTAAGCACATGTAAACCAAAAGACTTGAGTATGCAATAAACTATTCCTTCACTTCTAAATTATCTATGTAGTAAGAATGGAAATGGAGATAACTCATCCCCTCAAGCGTAGCACATCGTGAAAAAGAGTAGGGGCTGGATTGTTACAAAGTCTTAGCTTCATATCTCAGCTACAATCTTCATTTGGAAAACAAAATAAAACACAACTCAACAAAAAAAAAAAGAAAAGAAAATCAAGATTGCTCATCCAATATTTTATTTTATCCTCACTTATTTCGAATAAGAAAGGACTCTAATGAATAAAAAAAGAAAAATTATTCTGTAGAAATCGTGCAAGTTTATGCCTAGTTTGCAACCAAGTTTGCGAAACGTTTCGTTTAAGCTGGATTTGAAACTGAGCCTCTGAAACTTTTGTTGGAGTAGAGTTTTGGAGAGCCGGTTTCACAGACAAATTTGTATTAGAAATCTAGGTCTTGGAAACGTGATTTCATTCACTTTGGAGTTTCCGAAACCTTGGTTGGAGCAGAGTTTTGGAAACCTGATTTCAGAGACAAAATTGTATTTGAAATCCAAGTTTTGGAACAAAATGGTTACACGCAAAGAAAAGACATATTTTGGCGTTTCATGTACAGCGTTTCACTAGAGTATGATTAACTTCAAAATGGTTCCCAAAAGGAGCATAGTTTCAATTTTGAAGTTTGACTTTTAAAGTCCACAAACCCCGAGTTTGAAAAACCAAACCCCCTTAAATGGATTTGGTTCATGTGTGTGAGCCACACTCAAATACTCTAAGAGGGCTAATTATTCGTTAATACGTGGATAAGATGTCGGATTTTAGGGAAACAAAACTTTAAATCTTTTCACCTCTTATATTATTATAAGAGAGTCAATCTCATGTGGGATTGAACATCTTATAATATGTGTGGGTTACTTACATACATGAACCGAACTTTTGCCAAATCAGGCCTAGTTGCATGCTTAACTTACAACATCTCAAAATTTTAACTATGCGGAACATGGAATTTTACTTTATCATTCCCCGTGAACTTTGATGGCATAATTCTATGAGCGATTTCATCTCCCTCAACCATATAAAGTAGAATCTTTGATTTAATATCATGATCGCATGTAATGGAGACAATGACCTGTTTATCTTGTGTACCATGACAACTGGAATCTAAAGCTTCTGTCAACTTTTGCTCATAATCTCCACTACAGTGTCAGCCAAGCTACCCCATTGTCACAGAGAATTCATATTCAAGAAATGACCAGTTCAATCTTCAACAAACTAGAAGGATGACCATTCAAGAAACATAAACAACATGCAAGTATCTATTTTATATTTTGTTCTACCCCCAGTTGGGATCCTCCTAAGAGTTGCATACACATTCTCCAAAAGAATTTGCATGCGCACCATTTTCCTATTTTCATACTATTTACATATATTTTGATAATTTACATTGCCAGAAGTTAATTTACAAATAAAACACTCCTTTATGTACATGGAAGACAATCCATTATAGTCATCTAGTTGTGCTATCTAAAGCATGACTTCACTCCAATACAGTAACAGTCAAATGATGATTATGCAGGTGATGAAAGCTTGCAATATCAGGATTCAATATCAACATATATAGAATGAAAATCACTCAAAAAGAAAACAAAAAATATATATACACAGAATGGAGATTAACAAAGTAATTGTCTATATTAAGAGGTTCATAGTCCACCTGGAAAGTGTGAAGGAAAACGAAAGAAAAAGTTCAAACAACCTGTAATTTTCTGCTAAGGAAAACATAATCAACTAGTAAAATATGTACATTGGAAAATTTCTTTTCAGAAAAATCTTTAATGAAACAAGAGTTTAAAAAAAAAACACAGCCTAATTAAGGGAACATTAAAGGAATTAATTAGAATCCTCTTGTTTGTTTATTTGTTTGTTATTTTTCTCTTCTTCTTTTTATATCCATCTTCCACTATTCTTAGCTCTTTGTGTTTCTTTCTTGGATTTACCTATGATCTCTTTCTAAAACTAGCTTGACAAATTATTCATCTTCATTTTGTTGGGTTCAGTACTCTTTCTGATTATATCAGAAATTAGTAGTTCTCCTGTTGTTTGTATGAGTCATTAGGTCAGGGGCATGCCTCCCTAATCTCTGTACATTTCTAGTCTTATCTATTTAATAAAATAACAAAAGGAATTTCCAGACACAAAATAAATTTAAAAAGAAAAAAGAAAGAATTTCGACACTATATATGAAAGATCATCTATATATAAAAAATTGAATTTTATGATCTATTTGATAGATTTCTGATTTCAGACAAGAGAACCAACATTAATCTTAAACTCTTGTTTTATGCTAATTAATCCCACCTCCTCCTTTTTTCTTTTCCTGCTAATTATGTCTGTATCTTTATTCTTTTTCCTACTCTTGTGTGTATAGAAAGCACTGAAGAAAGCAAGCTTTGAGTCTTACAATAAGAATTCAATCCCTTTGGCCTATTATCGTTAGCCTAGCTATATATGCAGTGTTTGCTACCACTGCATCCAACATCTTAGCCCCCATGTCATATATAGCTCAGGCTCAGTTAATCCGGGAGTACCTCTAGCCCTTCAGAGATTAATAAATGGACATCCTTCACCTCTCTCTGCCATGCATTTAAATTTTTGCTGCAAAATATCAGAAAATATTGTTAGAGAGAGTAGATGGATTAAAGCAGGCATTTTCTAAGTCTTAATTGCATTGGACAAATTAGTTCTACTTGCTTCAAAGTGCAATTATAAGAATAAGAACTACTGGTCATTTAAACAGTCAGAAATCTGTTGCTTTTGAAAATCAAGGAATTCAAGATCCAAGTTGCTTACAGACTGATCAGAGACGATTGATGCCTTGTTTCGAGTTTTTGCGACATCTCAATGAGCAGAAGTGAGGCAAGATGAGGTTCTTTGAGTTTCAGCAAAAAACGCGAGTGAAGAAATACAATGGAGCTAGAAGCAATAGAAATGTTGAACTAATGATGTAGCATATATGAAGCAAAAAACATATGTAGATAGAACAAGGGGACTGAGCAAATATGGAGGCATGCGTATCCTATCATCGTACGTAGAGAGCATATCTAAGTGGTCTAAATTATTACTTAATCATTTATAATTTACAGTAGGAACAAAAGATTTGAAAATGAATATAACTTTAGTTTGATTACATTCTCCTTCTATCCCTTTTGATTCTCTGCCCAATTAACAAACTCATGCCAAATGCCTGAAAATTAATAAGTTGTATTAATGCACTTAACAAGAAGGGGAAAAAAGAACGGCAAAAAAAAGAAAAAAAACAAGAAGAAGACGAGAGAGAAAGAATCCTCCAGTAACATCTATCCCAATTGCAAGAAAACCTCACAGTTGTTGTTGTGTGCATTCTTCCTTTCCTTTTCTTTGAATCCTTCACTTCACATGTCAAGATCCAGCAAGGGCTCCTGCTTCTCTTTCCCCCTGGGCGACGGCGAGGACGAAGAAGAAGTCCCGGACGCCTGAGACCGAATGCTGCTCTCCCCGGGTCGCCGTCTGAGTCCGGCAAGTCCAAATTCACCCCGAAGAGCCTCATCCTCTTGCCCGTCGCGGCCTGTGTCTGGACCACGGGCACCGACTCCAGCACCATCGGCGCTGCTGCTGCGCCCAGTACTGTTCCATCCTGATCACCACCGCCACCACTACCAAAACCACTGATACCTAATTGCACCGCGGCCTGCGGCTGCTGGGCCACTGCGGATCTAAAAACATGGTACTCCCCCGCGGTCCCGCCTCCGGCAGCTGCATCGTGCACGTAATTCTGTCGGTGGTGGCCGTCGTAGACCGTGGAGGCCGGGGGGAGTAGTATCCTGCCGGGCCACGGGCCGACCGAGCGCGCCAAGGAGACCATGGGATGATGGTGGTGGCCGTGATGGTAATCGGAGGGCGGGAGGGGGAGAGGGATCCTTGGGAGGTGTTGACCGCGCAAGGGGTCGTGAATCTCGGGGCGGCGTTTCCAGTCGATAAAGAGGCGGTCCTTGTCGTCGACTCCGCGGCCGAAGGAGACAGTGTCGCCGGCGTCGAGGCGCTTCTCCTTGACGAAGCGGGACCAGCCCTTGGTCATGACGTAGCTCTGGCTGGAGTTCCAGTAGGAGTAGCGGAACCGCCACGGCTTCCCCGTCCGGTCCTCGAAGCTAAGGAGGAGGCCCTTTTTGTGGGTGGCGGTGTCGAGAGGGAAATACCTCTCCGCGTGCTGCTTCGGAATCACCAGCCTGTTAAGCTTGCCGACGTCGCTCGGGGTCACGACTTTGTCGAACATGTGCTCCCTCTGAATCTGAGAAGATGGTGATGGTGACGACGACGACGACGACTCCGCCGCCGCCGCCACAGCCGCAGCCGATGAGGACGATGATGCGATGTTGAATGGACGGTGGTGGGCGTGCCGCGTCGCGGGGTCGTCCTGCTCGTCCTCCACCTCGCAGTAATTGTATCCTTCTCTTCTGGTTTTCCCCCTCCTCCTCCTCGGGCAAAATCCATGGATCGAGAGCAAAGCAAAGCAAAGTGGGGAGTGGGGTCGGTGGGTTCTTCTTCTTTGAACTGTAGAGCTGTGGATTAAAAGACTTAAGCGGTTTCCAAGCTGACAAACCCAGATGAACGAAGGAAGAGAGAGAGAAGGGGGAAATTTTGGTATGTAGTCTTGTTTCTTTCTCTCTTTCCCTCCGCCGACAACCGACTCCCACTGCCCTAGAAGCTTCCCAGAACGAGCCACAGGGGAAGAGAGGGGGGGAGGATATGGCTTCCAACAAACGTAAGAAAAGGGATGGGGGAGGGAGAGAGAAAGAAACAGGAGAGTTCTAGTGGCTTTATAAGAGGGGCCCATGAATTATCTTGTTGGGGTCATGTGAGCTCGTCCTTTTCATCCTTCTGAGAGATTAATATACTCCTATATAGTTTTCTGGATAAGCCCCCAAAAGCCAGTTGTTCTAGCCAAATATTAGCCTCCCTCTAACTGGATTTGGCCAATGTGCGTAAAAAAATAAATTATTATTTCTTTATAGAAACAAAGGGAAAAGTTAAAATTTTACAACAAGCATCTGATACCTGATGTGATATTTTGGGCCGTTCTCTTGTCTGAATATAAAATTGGGGGAAAATGATATGCTTGATCTCACAAATGTTAAACTTATGGTCACAAGCCAACACTGGGGGGTGTGAAAGAGAGACAGAGAGCGGTATTTTTTTTTTTGAAGGGCACAATTGATTTGAGGGGGGACTTGACTTTGGGTGCACGCATGAGGGTTTCTTCATGGGCCCATCTCATCAGTTTCTAGAGAGAGAAAGGTGCGAGAAGGATAGATGGACCCGGCCCACCTGGTCCCTTCCCAACTCCCACCCACCCACTCACCCCTCGCTCACCCCACTCCAAAGCCCAAAATGAAAAGAGAGAGAGAGAGAGAGGAGAAAGATTGCGTGTGTGTGGGTGGGTGGGTGGGTTGGCGTGGGGGCAACATGCCTTGTCTAAAGTTGTAATGTAATATAAAACATGCCAGTTGAGAAGCCCACCACACCAAAATCAAGGGTTAAATTATGTGGGGAGAGGGGGGCTGGGATCTGGTCACCTGGGTGAGATAATTAATTATAAATCTCTCTCCATTTTGATCACTTATGGCCACTTGGATTAATAAAATTTTATGTTTTTTTTTTACTTCTCTTTTACCAGAGTCGAGGAAACTTTCAAAACCAGGATCCGAGCGGGTCAAATAAAAATATTACGAAGGAGGGACGGGCGTACCTGTTAGTATGAGACTGCCCTGAACCCTGCCCGCATGACAGTGCCAATCTGGACCGGTTTTCACTCAGGGAGTGTTTTTTCTTTCTTTCCTTGTCCGGAGGGGGGATAGCGATGGGCTTCACCGTCAAAGTTTTCCATAGAAAATGCTCAAAAATTCATCTGATTTTTGTCTAAAATTAGCGAAAATCTACAGCTGTGTAAAACATGAACCCGTGAAAATATAAGAACTCACGTCACTTTTTGAGTTAAAATATTTTAACAATTAAGTATATTTTTAAAATTCTGACATGAAGATGCACACCACTTTCACTTTTCAGCTCGAAATCTGATAAACAATAACCCCTTTTGGTTGGTATTAGTGCAGAAAGTACAAGAATATCCTCGTGCACTTATTCCATTTTCTAGCCAAACTGAAAATGGAGAAAACTAAAAACCAAGTGTCCTAGGATTTCCACTGGTCTCTATTCCCATGCAATAATGCATGGGCTCATAAAAGATATTAATTTGTTAAAAAAAGGTTGGTGTCTGGATTGGTATATGTACGGAAAGGGATATGAGCTTATGGCTATGAGCTTCCATTTCTGTTGAAACTGTTTCAAACTATTCGTCAATAAAGCATAAATAATCCCAATTGATGTTGTAGATTGTTAATCACACCATTTTCATATATAATATATATAAATGCGAAATCAAAAGTTTTGAATACATCTTATTCATGAATGAAGTGCATTCATTTGTTATTTTTATTATAAATTTTACAGTCATTTTACACCTTGTGTCACCTCTGGATGCAAAGGTAAAACAATTCTTAAGATCACTTGATTTTTCATCAATTTCATCATTTACTACATTTTTTGAGATAAAAATCACATCAACAATGTGAATCATATGTTTAAAGAATAATGTTTTTCACCACAAATTTACTACCTCAAATCTAATTCAAGAGTAGGATTTGTCAGCTCCACCTGTAGTGTAATTATATATGAGCCCAATTGCTATAAAGCTTTGAGCTAGGTTTGAGTTACGTTGAAATGGTATTACTCATCGTTAAAAAGATGAGTCCACTTCCTCCTCTCCCCAAGTGCAGGTGGGCATAACTTCAAGGTTCTTTTATCTTTTCCAGTCAATGTGGGGGCTTTCTTTTGTTTCTAAGGTGCCGCCTCCTCTTCCTCTCAGGGGTTGTTCTTTTCTCACAAAATGGAGAGAAAATGAGGAGTTTGATAGGCCTCGTTGTCAGTTTTTTTTACTTTTACAAACTCATGTTTGTTTGTTTGACACCAATCAAGATATAAGAAAACAGGTGGTGACATCAGTAAAATATCACTCTTTTTCTCCTTGCACTTGCAGCTTATTTTAGATTTAAAATACTTGAAAAACTAACACATATAGGCCCCACTCTAATGCTTTCCTTGGGAAAGCTTAAGAAAACTGACGCATATTAGTTCTCTCTCAAACTGTTTTGCAGTCAAACAGCCCCTATCTAGGGGTGCTACTGGATGCGGAGTATCCGCCGATATTCGCATCTGAATCCGCCTTCAATCCGGATACGGATATCATTTTTTCACATCCGACAATATTCGTATCCGTATCCATAAGTTAGTGCGGATACAAATATGGTATAAGCAATATCCTATTCGTATTCGATCCCATATCCGAATGTTGGGTGCTTGATAATGATATCTGTATGAAAGAGACTATTCTTAAATAGAATAAGACATTAAATTTTGATATTTTGAGTTGGTGAAAAAATAATAGTGGAAAGTATTCAATTCTTGCAAGAATAGTACGAGATATTTTGAGTACTTCGACATCAACCATGACATCCGAATCGACATTTAGCACCAGAGGTCGTGTAATACATGGCTATAGAAGCCGAATGAAAATGCATACGGTGTAAGTATTGATATGTACACAATAATATCATTTTATATATCACATTTAGTATTGTTGTAGATGAGATGAGAAGTAATATAAGTATATCTATTTAGTTTATCTTTAACCGTATCCATTTTACATGTCCGATAAGTATCCGCATCTGATCCGCTAATATTCATTTCATATCCGATATCCAATTTTGACGGATATGGATATCATTTTTTCACATCCGTCAATATCCGTATCCATATCCGAAGGTTGGATGCGGATACGGATATGGTAAAAATAATATCCGATCTGTATCCGATCCTATGGCACCCTTACCCCAATCTCATAGTGTAGTGTCACGGGCGGATTCTTTTGACTTCGAACCACTCGAACCCGTGCGGCACTTAACTCGCTCTTTCTCCTTAGAAGCGAAGCTAAGTCAGCCTAACCCTCACACTCACTCACTCAAGATAGAGAACCCTTGGAGAAGAAGTGGGAACTTGTATTGTTTTCCTTGATGATTACAAATGAGCACCTTTGGCCCCTATTTATAGGCAAGGGCTTGTACAAGAATTCTCTAGAATTGGAGGCTTCTAGAATATCTAGAACCTTCCTTATATTCATCCCAAAATATCTTGTTCTAGAATCCTCTAGGAATCTCCTATAGAATATTCCTCTAATGGAATCTTCTAGAGAATATCTCCTTTACATAATATTTACAATATCATCCAAGAAGACTCTAGAACCTCTCACCACATGGGTTGAACCCAAATGAGTCCAAGATGAGCCCAAGTGCACCAAGATGGAGCAGTTTGTGACATTCTCCCCCACCTATCCGAGCGATGCCCTCATCGCTGAGTTTTCTCCTGATGGAACTTCTTGATCAAGTCCTCGAACTGCCAAAGAGCTCGTGCCGGTTCCCAACTGCTCTCGCTATCTGGCAATCCCTTCCACTTCACAAAGTATTCCAACCTCGGGTGGTTATTTGCTTCACGAACCGTCCTGTCCGCTATGATCTCCTCTGCTTCCTTGTCGAACTCCATGCGAATTCCTGCTGGTGCTTGACTGGATTTCCCACGATCCAGATCTTCCGCGTCCTTATGGTAAGGCTTTAACATGCTCACATGAAAGACCGGATAATACTTCACTGTTGAGGGAAGTTGTACCCTGTAGGCTACATTCCCCACTCTTTTCTCAATCGGAAATGGGCCTTCATACTTCCTTATCAAGCTCTTGTGTAGTTCCTTGTGCCGATCCAAAGTAGAAAGCTTGACAAGTACTAGGTCACCAACCTGATACTCCACGTGTCTTCTCTTCTTATCAGCCCATTTCTTCATTCTCTTGGCCGCCTTGTTTAGACACGAACGTGCCAGTTCATTCTGCTCTTGCCATCCCTTAGCAAATTTATAGGCAGCCGGGCTATTTCCTTTATAGCCTATAGCAATGGAGTTGGGAGTGAGCGGCTGTTGTCCAGTAACGATCTCGAACGGACTCTTCCCCGTAGACTCACTCCTCTGTAGGTTATAGGAGAACTGGGCTATATCCAAAAGCTTCGCCCAATCCTGCTGGTTGGCACTCACATAGTGCCTCAGGTAGACCTCCAACAAGCCATTCACCCGCTCTGTCTGGCCATCCGTCTGAGGGTGAAAGCTAGTGGAGAAGTTCAAGTCCGACCCCATGAGCTTGAAGAGCTCCGTCCAGAACCTGCCTGTGAAGCGGCCATCTCGATCACTCACGATCGTCTTCGGCAAACACCAATACTTCACCACATGCTTCAGGAATAGTGGGGCTGCTACTTTGGCTGGACACTTGGCTGGAGCTGGAATGAAGATACCATACTTTGAGAACCGGTCGACTACCACCATAATAATATTGCACCCCTCGGACTTGGGTAAGCCCACGATGAAGTCCATGGAGATGCTTTCCCAAGGTCACTCTGGAATTGGCAGTGGCTCCAGCAATCCGGCCGGTACCCTTTGCTCCGTCTTGTCTTGTTGGCACACAAGACAAGTCTTCACATAGGCCTCAACATCATCCCTCATGCGAGGCCAATAATAATTTTCTTCTATGAGAGCTAATGTACGGTGCACACCTGGATGTCCCGCCCACTATGAGTCATGGCACTCTT
The DNA here is from genome assembly GCA_038442645.1 of Agave tequilana. Classification (NCBI taxonomy): domain Eukaryota; kingdom Viridiplantae; phylum Streptophyta; class Magnoliopsida; order Asparagales; family Asparagaceae; genus Agave; species Agave tequilana. The sequence continues at coordinate 50,609 of JAVJIF010014394.1, read as the reverse complement.
TGAGAAGCTCCCTCCTTAGGTTCCCGAACAGCGACACGTACAACCGCCTCCCCTTTGTATAAAGCAGATCTCCTTCTAGCCAGAACCTCCGAGTCTTACCCTCCTTAGCATATTCCATCATGTTCTGGCTGTAGGGTCCTGAGCCAAGCCTTCTTTGATGCGGTCAAGTAAGGGACTCTAAGGATGACTTAACATAGCAGCAAACTCAGCCTTTCGACTTAGTGCATCTGCTACTAAATTGATTCTTCCCGGTTTGTACTCGAGCACATAGTCGAACTCGGCTAGGAAGTCTTGCCATCGCGCCTGCTTGGGAGACAACTTCTTTTGGGTCTGGATGTAGCTGGTGGCCACATTATCCGTCTTCACCACGAACCTCGAACCAAGTAGGTAGTGTCTCCATACTCCAAGGCAGTGAACCACAGCTGTCATCTCCATCTCCTGTACGGCATACCGCCTCTCGGTATCGTTGAGCTTCCGACTCTCATAGGCCACAGGGTGTCCTTCCTGCATCAACACCCCTCCAATCGCGAAGTCACTCGCTCGGTGTGCACTTCATATGGCTTGCTAAAGTCGGGTAGTGCGAGAACTGGTTCCTCCGTCACAGCTCTCTTCAAAGCCTCGAACGCCCCCTGGCACTTCGAACTCCAATCCCAAGCCTGATTCTTCTTCAGCAAGTCGGTAAGTAGAGCAGTCATCGCCGAATAGCTCTTGATGAACCTCCGATAGTAGTTTACCAAGCCAAGGAAAGATCGCAGCTCCGTCACCTTGGTGGGAGGTTCCCACTCTAATATGGCCTAGATCTTGGCTTGATCCATCCGAATCTTTCCTCTTCCAATGGTGTGGCCGAGGAACATCACCTCCTCTTGTGCGAACGAGCACTTCTCCCTTTTCACGTAAAGTTTGTTGCTTTTGAGGGCCTGGAACACCTGCCTCAAGTGCTCCACATGCTCGTCCATGGTCTGGCTATAAACCACAATATCGTCCAAGTAGACCACCACAAAATGGTCCAAGAAGGGCTCTAACACCTTATTCATCAGAGTGCAGAATGTGGCCGGTGCGTTGGTGAGACCAAATGGCATAACTAGAAACTCATACGATCCGTACCTGGTCACGCACGCGGTCTTCGATTCATCTCCTTCTGCAATCCGCACTTGATAATACCCCAAGCGTAAGTCAAGCTTGGTAAAGTATCTTGCTTGACCCAACCTGTCGAACAAGTCCGCTATCAGAGGAATAGGGTACTTGTTTTTCACCGTGATCTTTTTTAGCGCTCGGTAGTCGATGCAAAGCCGCAACGAACCATCGTGCTTCTTCTGGAAGAGCACTGGTGCACTATAGGGAGCCTTCGACGGACATATATCCGGCATCCAACAACTCCTTCATCTGCTTTCGAAGTTCTTCCAGTTCTGGTGGCGCCATGCGATAAGGACCCATGGCCGAGGGTCGAGTTCCGGACTCGAGCTCGATTTTGTGGTCCACCTCTCTCCTAGGTGGAAGCTTGCTTGGCAGCCTGGCGGGCATGATGTCCTTGTAGGCTTCCAAGACGCCTCGGATCTCCTTGGGCACGTCCTCTCCTTCCTTTGAGCCTTCATCCACCTTAATTGTAGCAAGAAAGGTCGGCTCATGACGTCGAACTCCCTTGGATATCTGTAATGCTGAGAGCATTTTGGATGATACACTCTCCCGCTTGATCTGAACTGTGCACGCCTTCCCCTCAAGGATGCACATGGTGTTGGTGTAGGGAACCAACACGGCCTTCACTTTGTCCAGAAACTCTAAGCCAAGCACCACATCGAAGTCGTCCATGGTTACGACTGTCAGGTTCTCCTGGCCATGCCACTCCCCTATGCTCACATCCACCTTGTGAGCTACGCCATCGATAGGAGTGGGACTAGAGTTGACGGCCTTAATGGTGCCTCCTCCCTTAGAGATCTTAAGACCCAACTTGCTTGCAACATCACTTGAAATAAGAAGATGAGAAGCTCCAGTATCTAGAAGGGCCTTGAAGGTCTTACCGAAAATGGTTGGCTCGACGAACATTGCCCCTCGAGGCCTTTCATCTACCTTTGCCTTGATCGCATTGAGGAGACGAAGTGAGTGGAGTCTAGTCTCCTCCGGTTGCTTCTCTTCTCTTTGGATAAGAGCAGCGAGATTAGCCCTCTTAGGACAGTCCATGGCTTTGTGGGGATCTCCGCAAAAGTAGCATGCTAACTTCTTCGGACGATCGCTTCCTCCATTGGCGTTGCCGCGGAACTTTCCCTTCTCAAATGCTGGCTTAGGTGGGAACTCCTTAGATGGTTTCTCCTTTTCTCTGCCACCGTTAGCAGGCTTGCCCCTCTTGTCTTTTGGTTTGGATGAATCTCCCATCTTCTTGAACTCGATAAGAGACTCGGCTACTTGCATGGCTTGGGCAAGGGTTTGGACTCCTCGCCTTTGTAGTTCCATCTTGGCCTATCCAGAGAGGCCATCCATGAACGAGAATAGGGAGTCTTTCTCGCCCATGTCGGGGATCTCCAGCAGTAGTTCTGAAAATTCTTTGATATAATCACGAATGGAACATTTTTGAGTAAGGCGTCGAAGTTTACCTCGGGCCTCGTCCTCGGCATTCTCCGGATAGAACTGCCGCTTAAAATCCGCCTTGAACTCTTCCCATGTGTTGATGGAACACGTGCCCTTCTTCATATCTTCACATCGCCTCTGCCACCACAACGTAGCGATGTCTTCAAGGTAAAGAGGCACAGCTTGAATTTTGGATGCATCATCTCGAAATCCGACAGCATTGAAGTAGACTTCTATGCTCCAAAGGAAGTTATCAATCTCTCGAGCATTCCGAGACCCCTTGTAAGGCTTCGGCTTGGGCACATCTTTAGCCATAAGAGGATGCGACACCATACCTCGAGTTGCCAATGCGACATCATGTTGGTCGACCCTTCCCTTGAGTTCGGCCAACTCCTTCAAGAGTACCTCCACGTGATTCCGCAGAACCGCGTTCTCCTCCCTCAGGGAAGCGTCCCCTTGCTGCAACATGTCGACGGCGGAATTCAAGGCCGACTGCATCTCCTCCTGAAGCTCGTCTCCCACAGACTCTAGCTTCTCGATGCGCTCGTCGTAAGTCTCCAGCTTATCCGCCACGGTAAGCTCCATCTTAGCTAACCGTGCCTCCAGCGTCGTCATGACATCTCGGGACTTCTCCCTACGAGGCTTGGGGGCATCCTTTGGATCGACAGCTCCAACTACCTCGGAACGAAGATCGGAGCTCGACATTATCACTCCCGAACCTAGCTCTGATACCAACTGTCACGGGCGGATTCTTTTGACTTCGAACCACTCGAACCCGTGCGGCACTTAACTCGCTCTTTCTCCTTAGAAGCGAAGCTAAGTCAGCCTAACCCTCACACTCACTCACTCAAGATAGAGAACCCTTGGAGAAGAAGTGGGAACTTGTATTGTTTTCCTTGATGATTACAAATGAGCACCCTTGGCCCCTATTTATAGGTAAGGGCTTGTACAAGAATTCTCTAGAATTGGAGGCTTCTAGAATATCTAGAACCTTCCTTATATTCATCCCAAAATATCTTGTTCTAGAATCCTCTAGGAATCTCCTATGGAATATTCCTCTAATGGAATCTTCTAGAGAATATCCCCTTTACATAATATTTACAATATCATCCAAGAAGACTCTAGAACCTCTCACCACATGGGTTGAACCCAAATGAGTCCAAGATGAGCCCAAGTGCACCAAGATGGAGCGGTTCGTGACAGTAGCCTGTAGAAATAAAAAAGGAAAAAAATAATAAAGCAAGATTGTTCCAAATTAAACGCGGAACGCGCTACTGCAAACTTAATAGGCATGACTGAAGAACAAATGGCACAAAAGATTACAATAGTTCATGAAATTCCATTATGATCCGTGTTCCCAACATTATTATGTAATGATCCGAGTTTATGGTGCATAGATGCTAATAGGGACTCATGAACGCTCCTCGTAATACACGTGTCGCATCATTAGGCTACTACTTAAACTCACTGGGTTCGGTTCATGTGTGTGAGCCACATGAACCGAACCCAACTCACTGTGCATGGAGGTCGATGTGATCGAGGGAGTTTCCTTGTAGTTTTTGTGGGCAATGAATCATGCATTTCGGAAATGGCTCGAGTTCACGGTGCAAGAATGATAAAAAATAATAATAATAATAAATAATTATGGAGGCTTCTTAGTTGTTACAATCCATATACATAGGAATAATGACCATTTTAGGTTAATTAAGTCTTATTAAGAGTATAATTTCATTCAAGGGAGTTCTTTTCCATTCATAGGAGCTTCACTCCCTAGTACGCGGACTTCTTTCTCTTTCTTTTGTATTTTTCTTTATATCTCTCTTCTTCTCCATTTTCTTTCATTTTATGGCTTAAGTCTACTTTTTTTAAAATGAAGAAATTTATAATTATAGTGATCAAGATCTTATTAGCCGCAGAGATCGCGACACGTGTCTCACCGCACCGAAGTACCGCAAGCAGACAACACATCCAAAATGTCAAGCGGCTCATATGCAACCCTAAGGAGAGAGCTCGCGCCCAACTCCGAGACACATCCCAACTCCGGAGAACCCTGAGTTCCTTCTCACCTTGCCATCCACGACTACCAGATTTCTCCCCAACTAGTACTAGACACAGCTCAACAGTAAGGTTTTTGGATTGTAAGGACTGTTACGCCTGTCACGAAATTTTCACATTCTAAATACCCCCATATTTCAGCGAGTGTCATTACGGATAGTGGTGGATATATTGGCATGCCAATCCCAACAATGAAGCACGACAATCTAAACGGATATGGAAGGATCTTAATCGCGAACCATGAACCACGGAGAAAAATTTGTACCATCAGTTACAACACAACAACTTACTTATAGGCAGAGAAAAGAAGAAGAAAACGGGGCAGAGAGATACACAGTCATGAAGAAAGAAAAAAAATGTACTGAGAAAATCCTCCTATAACGTACAGAGAAATATAGTGAATCATTCATCTCTCCTCCCTGTGATTTTTTTCCATCTGAGTTTTCATGTAAAAAATCTGTGTCTACGTCTGCTTGCTGATTGAATTTTTATATTCTTCATCCCTTTAGACAGAAACCCTTTTCTGCTTGTGATGTGAGATCAACTGTTCGATCAATCGCATAGAAAAATCTTCACCATAAGTTGGTAATTTCATTGAGATCTAAGTCCCAACGCTCAGATCTCTCCGTACCAAACTCATCCTCCAAAAAGCCTCTCCAACATCGACGATGGCCCTGAGAAAACAAGCCACTAGAGGCGCATCATCCAGAGTAAAGCAATCAAAGCCGCTGGGGGCACAGTCTCTTTGCCAACTGCCAAAGACTCATGCTCCTCATTGCAACAAGGGACCATCACCAACGTTCAGTCCACGCAACAACGTGAAGATCAGCTCTTCCAGATGCTCTACGAGATGAAAAATAGATGAAGGAGCAACAAGCATAATTGAATCGTGAACGGATGACCCTCGACCATGAAAACATTTGATTGGAGTTTCATTTTGCATCATTTTATATCACATTGCCATGCATTTTATTAATAAAATAGGATTTTTAATTGTTACCTTTCTTATTTTTCAGGTTCATTCTTTAATGGAGAAGAAGGCCCAATTCTTAGATTTTTCAAGGATTTAAAAGAGTTTTTAAGAGCCATAATCAGGAAAGCCTAATTCTGTAACGAACCAGGGAATATTTCCATAGTTCTAGAAGCTCCAACTGAGCACCTGCACAGTAACAGAATGTCAGAGCAATCGCTGGCGCAACAGCCTAGATTCTGTCATGGAAACGCGGCCAGTTGATCGAGCGATTGATCCCACAGTTACGATTGATAGTGATCAGCTCCTGAGGCCTATATAAAGACCCCCAGGGCCTCTGAAGTGAGGATAGCTAGTATTTTAGGAGAGAATTTAGAATTTCTTTAAATTTCTCTTTAGCTGTCTCTTGTATTTTTCATTTCTCTTTTTAGATCCAGAAAAGAGAGGGAGTGAGAGAGTGGTTCTTGTAATTGAAGAGTGACATTCAAATACAAAGGCTCAAGTTCTCCTTTCTCTAATTTTCTTACTTTATTGTCATTTACTTTCAAGCTCTTTATTTCCTTGCATTTATTTTACTATGTCTTCTTCCTTACTTTTCTTTTCTATGGATAACTAATCTCCTAACATGACTAACTAATCTCTAACACTACTAACTACTAACTCTTGCGTGATGCTAACTCATATGACTCATTGGATATTTTATATTTCTAGTCATGTATCTAACAAGTCTCTTAATTCCCAATGAAGATGAGTATTATTTCTAATCTTAGTGAAGGTTTTAATATCACCTTTATATGATTCATGTGTGCCTCATTTAGAGCCTTATTTCTTTAACAAGAGCCTTGATAGAACATGAAAATGGATCACTTTAGTATGCTAACACTTATTATACTAACTTCTTATTTCATGCTAGCTCACTATGACTTTGATGATTTAATGAATCTTACATTCTTGTTAAGCATAACTAAAGTGTGAATTCCTAAGTTCCATTCTTGTGAACCTATTGGGAGCAGATGATCCAAGGAGGCTACCAAACCAAGCTAAGATGAGAACATCTCCACAATTTGGGACAACTTATTGACTTGACAAAGTAAGATGGACAATTGCCAATGAATCTACATGAGACACAAGTCACCCAATAAGATTAGTAAGTTAGTAGTATAGAGTGTTAGTCATGATTTTCTTTCCATTGAATTAAAATTCTTTTCTAAAACTTCCTTTTTCTTACAAGATCCATTCTTCTCTTTTTTCAACTTCGCAATTTTCATTCCACTTTCCTCGCTTATATTTTTCTTTTCTTAATACTATAAATATTTATCATTTTCTTTTCACTTTGTTTTGTTTTCTGATTTTTGAACAAAGAAGAACCTTTGTTTTCTTTCAAAAACTAAAACATAAAGAACTGTGAAAGCTTCCATCGCAAGCCCTCCCTGTAGATACGACCTGTTATAACTTTTATTACAAATGGTAATTCGAAATAGCAAAGTAATTTTACACACATATTCAGAGTTTGAACATCAGCACAAGGACTTAAACGGTTTACTCTGAACTCTTACTCAATCCATTTCCTCCTTCCGAACAACATCCTTCAGAAGCAAGAGAGGTTGACACTGCTCAACCAACAGCTCTTGGTCCAAGTCGCTGCCCTTCAAAACAATCCAGTGCAACCTGAGGGTAACCCTGAAAATAGTAGGTCTCCCAACCTCCGCACCCTTGATGAACTGATCCAGAAGCAGATCGAAGAGGCTAGACTGCAAGGTCACCCTACTCCGACTGCAAGGTCACCCTACTTCAACTGCCAAGATCCCCGAGTCTCTCCTCTCCAAAGAGATCCAAGAGTTCGAGTTTTCAAAGATGTTCTCTACTTCAACATTTGACAACTACTCTAGAATAAGTAACCCCGTATAGTACATCCACCAATCTTGGGACAAGATGGTGTGTCATTCCTGCAACTAGCCTGTCTTGTGCCTTACTTTCCCTGGTAACCTAAAAGGTAAGGCTTCAGACTGGTTCTACTGACTGCCACCTCGTTCACTCCACAACTTCACTGAGGGACTGAAGTGTTATTCACCCAGTACGCCTCCCGCCAAGATGCTAAGAGGAACAACCACCACCTCCTCTCCATCAAAATAAGGTAAGGAGACAACCTTAAGTCGTATTTCAATTTCTTCCAGAATCAACTCATCAAAATCTCCAATTGTGGAGAAGAAGTTGTCGCCCTTGGATTCATCAGCGGCCTGCAAGTTGCTCATCCCCTGTACAAGCATCTCCTGAAGCACAACGTCGTTAAGATGAGCAAGATTCTTACTCGTTCTCAGTCCTCCATCCAACTTGAAGAGGCAATGCAGGCTTCCTTCGACTACCCTGTAAAGCCAAGCGATGGTGGAGGAAAGTCAAAGTATCCTCGCGAAGCTCCCAACCACCCTACAGATCGGTACCGGGGGCGACTTGCTCATAAGAGGCAAGCACTCCCGATCGCCTCCCGGAGTTCACTCTGAGACAACAGATTAATGGAACGCTTCACTCAGTTGAAGCTCCCGATCGATGAAGTTACAACACAATCAAAGATCAACCATAGTTAAGACGCCCAAGACGCTCCAAAACAATCCTTTGCTCCCTGGGTCAGAGGAGTACTGCTCCTACCACGAAGGCACGGGACACCAGACTATCCACTGCTGGGGCCTCCAGAAGTACCTAAATGAGCTCATAAAGAAAGTCTTTCTTGAAGAGTACGTCCTCACTCCGAAAGCCGCGTCAGGACATCTGAGCATCCAACCTCTAAGGAAGCAGCACATGATCACACAATAAAGGCGATCAACTAACTCCCCGAATCACTTACATGGGATGTACCTCCCTCCAATTTCAATCCATGTACTACATTTCTGAATAAAGTATTATTTTATTCTCCTAACCATACATCCTTTTATTGAGTACTCATATCTGTCACATACAACATGCTCTCGCCCGAAGATGGAGATAGCCCACTCAGAGATAGCAACAAGATTTCTCCACAATATACAATCATATACTCACCCCGAAGATGGAGACAACCCACTTGGAGGTAGCAACGAGATTGTTCCACAACATACAATCATCCACTCACCCCAAAAATGGAGATAGCCCACTCAGAGGTAGCAACAAGATTGATCAACAACATAGAATCATCCACTTATCCGAAGAAGGAGACAATCCACTCGGAGGCAACAACGGGATTGCTCCACAACATATAATCATCCACTTGCCCCGAAAACGAAGTCAACCTACTTGGAGGCAATGATAAGATTATTCCACAACATACAACCATGCTCTCACTCCGAAGATGAAGACAACCCAATTGGAGGCAGCAACGAAATTGCTCTATAATATCCATCCATCCATCCATACACCTCACAGGTAGTGTACCACCTGGGTTATTAAACTCTGGGTTAATATATTATCGATGGGTTAAAAATATTTTTCATGAATTCTTATTATTTTTAAACTATTTATTTCTGTGTTAAATAATTTTCAGTAATTCATTCGTGAAAATTCAGAATGGATATAAATTTTTATAAATCATACCAGATTAATGATATGAGGAAACATTGATATTTATGTTTGTTTGTACGCCGATATAAGTGTGTGTAATACTAAAATATTATAAATATGTATTATTTGGTATATTCCTACTCTTTCGGATTATACTGATAAGGAGATCGGTAATCGGTATATTATCGGATATTCTTTTGATATTAATTATAATGAATAAAGGAATACGGAAAAATATATGAAATGCACGGGTGAATATACTGCATGAAATACTCGTATTATGAATATCGGGTATTGGTATTTATCCTAATTTTTGATTTTATTAAGGGATTGGAGAAATAAAGAAAGAAAGAAAATAAAAATATAAAATATAAAATAAGACTTGATTGATGGACTATGGGAGGTATGGAAAGTATGGGGAGTAGTTAGGGGAGTAGGTGGGGGAGTAGCTAGAGGAGTAGGTGGGGGGAGAGATAAAAAAAAATCTCCCTCCCTAACTCACTCTCATTCTATCTCTCTCTCTCTCTCTCTCTCTCTCTCTCTCTCTCTCATCCTCTCTCTTTATCTCTCTGTGTGGTGCTGGCCGGCGGCACGGCAGTCGACAGGGGGGGACACCCAGCCCCCACCCATCATTCTCTCGCCCGTCTCTCTCTATATCTCTCTCTCTCTTTGGGGCCCCCCCGGCGGGACGCCGGACGCGGCTTGTGGCCGACGAGGCGGCCGTGTGGGCGCGGGCGCGGCGGCGGGCACCGTGAGGAGCAGCAGTGCTGCTGCTGTTGAGTGTTTGGGTTAAAAACCCAAACGGGTTTGGGTTTCGGGTTCAACCCAAACCCGACCCGTTATGCACCCAAACCTAACTCTTTAAAGGTAAAATTTTATTTTAGCCCTTATGAGATTATAAATTACTTTGGGACCACTGAAAAATTACAAACAGCCTCCTGAAAATTTTCAGTTATTACGTATCTAACCTTTTATATTGATTTGGTTTCCGAACGATATCTTGGCCATCCGAAGTCGGATTCAGGCGATTCTTGAGCCGTTGTGATCATGAAAATGAGAGCCACACATCTTGTGTATCAGTATATGGTATTAGGTGTTTAAAATTTATCGGTATACCCGGTGAGTGGAAGTCCTAACTCAAGTCTAATTTTCCCTAATTTAGAAATAATTATTATTGGGAAATTATTGATAATATTGATTCATTAGAATTAAGAGATTACATCATTAAAAGATGATTGTAACAGTTATTGTAATAGTGAATTGGTGCTATGGAGCTAAAATTCAAATAGGGTATCCGAATAATGAATCACGGATATGTTACGTATATGTGTGTAAGAACATTGATGTCAAATTGTGTGTTGCCTATTTATAATTCGTATAGACATAACCATTAAGCGCCTGTAAGTATATTGGTATGGATGAACATAGTCAAATGCCACATAAGTTATGTGTTTGTGGAATTCTGAGCATCGTGTATATGTTACAAGTATTTACCGTTTTGATAGAAATTGTTAAGTATAAATCTTCAGCTAATACTATCTATCCGTCTGTGATGAACATTGAAGTTACTTAACCTGAAAATCGTTAAGTGGGTAAAGTCTACCCTTGATTCCTTTAAACACTGTATTGCATGCGTATTAACTAGTAAGATAATAATGATGATTAGTTAAGTGAAGATTGATATTATATGCAAGTGATATTCAAGTCATTACGAAATTTGTAGTTATGGATAATAATAATCGGACGGTGGTTGGTTAACACCTGTGTACCCGGTGAGTAGACTAAACAGTGATAATGAAAAATCAATCACAGATCATGAATGTTTATTTATTAATAAGAGATAATTAGAAATCAGTTAAGATAAAAGATCACTTAAGACCCACCAACCATGATTAGATAATTATAGAATCGGTTATGTTGATATGGGTATAAGTAGAATCTGAAGTTGATATTAGAATTGAATTAAGAGATTGAAATTGGAAATATCTTCGAGTAACTCGATGTAACCGTGATATAGAAAACTCTGTTAAATGGGATATATGTAATTGATGCAGTATGATAGAAATAGCGTATTGGCCAAATTATCGAAGGTTTTGTTAAAATCGATAACTCGGATGGGATCGAGACATTTCAGATAATTAGCAACTGTGAACGTGAACCGATAATGATAGAACTGATCAAAGTAATTAATAATGAACTGAATTAGAGCAACTGAATTCCTAACTCTACCGGACATGCTTGATAAATAAATTGAACATCAAAAGTTTATTGTTACGCCAACTACACGTGATACTCAAATATTATGTAGTATGTTGAGTATTGATCTTGAAATATTATTTTCGTATTTGTTGTGTTCCATGATATATAATATATATATATATGCTCCTAACGTGATTTTGTATATCAACTAGCTCACTTGAGACAGCAATGGTCAACTGATAACCTACATATTTATATATATCGATTAAGTTGCTAATCGGCAGTAACTGAAAGCAATTTGATGGATAAATAATTAAGATCCATCGAACCTGATGAGAGATGGAAAAATAAAACCTTTGAATCAGAACTCTAAGTAGATATTGTACTTTTAGCGATTAATGATTATTAAAAAAAAAACTACTAAATAAGATCAAGTCTGATGATTATCAGATAATGGGTGACCGATGATAGTGTATAAGTATTAAATGAGTAATTAAACTGGTGAAAACCAGTTAGAGTCAGTATTGAGTAAATATGACAACTTAACATTAAGTATATCGATTGTGATAGATAATTCGATATCAAACAAAACAAATACCGATAGTATTGAATTAGTATTTTGGTATGCCTACGCTATACACCGGAGAATTTCGGGTATTCTTGTAATTGATTTAGCAGAACATTGGAATCCTCTATTAGGCTTGAAAGTCACATCTTTATAGTGACACCGATTATATCTAACCCATAAGAGTTAGATAATTATCTTAATAATTGAAAGTATGCAATACGGGCGAAAGATTGAGCTTCACGTCAATGTGATTAGAAATCCAGTGTTAGTAAGTGATATGCGTATAAGTATGTATGCATATGTTGTGTGGTTGAGTTCACATGTGAATGTAGAGGATGATTTAGTTAGTAATTAATAGAAATAAAGGAAATTGTGAGTTATTAACTATATAACTAACAATGGTGGAATTTGAAATTAACCTTGAACCGTACCAAATAAAAGTACTATAATCAGTCTTTGATTGAAATAAAGGATAATTATAATATCGAAAGTGCTAATAATTCATGTAATATCAGAATTGTTGTGTAACTATGACTTGTATCAAGTGATGAGAAAATTCTGAATTAAATCAACTTGTACCCAATAGGCAGTGTGCCTCAGGGTAAAAGAGACAAATGATGATGAAATCTGGATGTTAACTAAATGATAAAAAGGAAATAAGCATTATGATTAAGAAAAGCGAATACTGGTATTACGAATCAGAACTTGACCGGTATGATATTGGGGATCATTAAGTTGAATGCATTATGTGTGTGTTTGGTACCTCTTAAATATGATAAGAATTCCTCGAAACTAACGAATTAAGAAATAAAATCGCATGAACTTGACTGTGTGACACATCGGTATGTATGTGAATGCTTTTGTGATAAGAAATGTGCATAAATATGTATTTGATGTCATCTATTATATTGGAGGAAGGGACCGGGTTTAACCGGAGGTGATCGAAGGGGAGTATTACTGTTATGTATTGTATTGGAGGAAGGGACCGGGTTTAACCGGAGGTGATCGAAGGGGAGTATTACTGTTATTTATTGTATTGGAGGAAGGGACCGGGTTTAACCGGAGGTGACCGAAGGGGAGTATTGTTGTTATCTATTATTTCAGAGAAAAGGACCGGGTTGAACCGGAGGTGATTGAAGGGGAGTATTGATATTTTTTGCTTGAATATATGTGTATGATATCCAAATTATAAATGTTAATAGGTATGGCACCTAGTATATGAATATGATTGTTTATGATATTCAAATTAAGGATGTTAATAGGTATGGCACTTAGTATATGCATATGATTGTTTATGATATTCGGTATATGGATATGATTGTTTATGATATCCGAATTAAGGATGTTAATATGTATGGCACCTAGTGTCTGCATATAGTTGTCTATGACATCGGACAAATAGATTGTTGTGACATCTAGTATATAAATGTGAGTGTCTCGTAGTTCTTCATGTATGAACACACAATTATAATTGGATACTATCATGAGTAGTGTGTAATGCTATATGTATATAGGGGTAGGTGCAATATTGAACTATAACTAATCTAGTTAGTAAGATTAGGCTCTCCAAGAGTTGTGCTGTGACCATAACTATATATGAAATACGAACATGTTACAAACTGAAAACAGGAGAGATGATTATCAGAGACTAACGAGTAGGTCAAGTATTGCAAAATCATTGATATTGTATGTTAATGAACTATTGGCCATGTGTACCCAGAAGAATACATATAGAAAGTATTGAAACTGATTTTTGACATTACTCAACTGCATAATACTTGAAGTACAATGATATTATAATACAAACTCTATTTTGACTGATTTCACTCACTGAGCTTTTAAGCTCACTCCGCCACAGATTGATGTTTTCAGGTCACGGCGAGGTGAAGGTCCGACTTATAACTGCAAGGATGTTCCCCTAAGATGACGTATGTACTTATTGTAGAATGTGATTCTTTTTGTAAACTCTGATGTTATTAGTCACTGTGAATTAGATCTAGTGGCAGTAAATAGTGATACATTTTGATTAATGGAGATAAATATGGATGATCACAGATTGTTCATTGAGTGAATCTTATAAATGGTTTTGTGTTAGAATATTATATTAGGGAAGCACTCTTATGTATGTGTTTATTGATGGACCTTGGGATGAACTATATGATGAAAATGAGATTAATAAGTAGGCTGATGTTAGCTGAAATTAATTTAGGGATATTGAGGTAAATTAATACTGGGACTGTTATAGGTAGGATTTCCCTCCATTCGGAGGTGGCAATAAAAATTCTCCGTTGCTGGTATTTTTCTCACTCGGAGAAGTATTTGTATGTTCCGCTGCTGGGATTTTTCTTACTCGGAGATGACAACTCAGACATGTCAACATGCTTTTCTCGATCGTCCTGAGTCAAAACCCTCCGTTGTGAGATTTCTCCTACTTGGAGTTTCCTACTCTGTTGCAAGAATTTTGTCCTCTCAGAGCCCTCATTTGATGTTTCGTTGCTAAAATTTCTCCCACTCGGAGCATAAACACGAGCCTACGAGCTCCTCTCATATGAACTTACGGGCAGATGAATACATCCATCTATTCATATTCCGCAGTGGGAGTTTCCCTACTTGGGAGACAGCTCCAATGCAAGAAGTACCCCACACGGAGGATAACTCCGCTGTTGATCATATTCCCACATTGGAGGTATCGATTGTTACTCTGGATAGGGGCCCTCTATCCAGAAGACGTATCCAGTTTGTCGATGAGTTTCCCCACTTCAGGCCACTCTTATACAGGTACTAATGAGGATGTGACCGTATATGCTTAGGTATATCATGACGGTTTCCTTAATCAGATTATCCCCTCAATGTGTGCTTCAGTATATCATGAGGGTTTCCTCAACTAGAGGAAAGCGATGACATGTATGATGTTTTAAAATTTTCAATGCTTGAAACTTATACTGCATCTTTCATTTCTTATCTATGTATCATCGTATGCTTACGTGCATATTAACTGCTACACCCATTCCCCGATCTGCATGCTCTTGAGATGGATAATCCCAATCAGAGGTGATGACAGATCATCTTACAGAACACTCCAATCAATCAGGATTTGAGTTTTGCTGTAGGAATTTTTCCTCTCAGAGTCCCAACAACATAACTCCGTAGCTGGGATTTCCCCCCTCAGGAAGGGACAATGAGCCAAACTCCGTTGGAGGGATTTCCCCCTCTTGGAGGTTCAACTCCGTAGCTGAAATTTTGTAACGTCCATTTATTTAATTATAAATTAAATATCATATTTACTGCTTACTTAACAAATCCCAATACAATTAAATTAGTATAGTTTTGCTGTTTAATTTAATTGCAATTAAAATCAAAATTTCAAATTACTATTGAGTTTGTAATTAAGTTAGCGGAGAACTTGTTAAATTCGATTTTCTTTAATTACACAAAACCCGAATTTTTATATTTTATGTGTAGTGATGGCAAGAAATATTAAGGTATGAGAATTGGGGTTTATATCATGCTAACCTAAGTATGTAAGTGTGCATACACTTCTACATATGCTTGTAGGTGTACACATGAAGTAATATGAATTTTCTTCATTTATTATAGTGTACCATGCCTGAATGTGATGAGGTGTTAAGGAGGAGGCATGGTATGTGTGGATTTGGGGATCTTATGCCAATTGGCATGACGGGGAAAGAGGAGGACTTTTATTTGGAGTTTATAAATATGAATGGGGTTTCATTTCGCGCTTAGCTCCAAAATATTTCCACACCTCACTCTCACTCTCCCTCCCCTCCCTCCTCTAAGCCGCCGGCCACCACCACCACCTGCCGCTTTTGGCCGGAACCCTCTCCCCCCGCCCTCCCTCTCTTTTACACATTCATACTCCCTCTAACAATCTTTCTCTCTCCAATTTTCACCTAAAATCATACTTACCTCTCCTTAAACTCTAGATCTACACTTACAGAACTTCTTGGTGTGTTGAGGAGGTCGATCAAGGATAAAATTGAGACGATTAGCAAGTTGGAAGCACATTCTACTGGTTTAGCAAGGTAATTAGTAAACATTTAAGGAAAATATTATGTGAATCTCATTTATTATGGGCTATTAGTTATTTCATTGTGCCTATGCATAGGTATCAAGGAATTGAAAGATGTACGAGTATTCGGGGATAATCTTCTTCAAAGGTGAGTAGAGTTTGACTCTAATTCGAGATAGGAGTGAAATACTCAAGTTATGAAATTAGGAATCTTATGGATAATACCTAATGCTAGTAAGGGTCAAGGTTATATTTATGTGTAATTGCGATTACTACATGAAAGCTACCATGATTATACTATTGGGTATTGGATGTATGTCATATATAGGTAATGTATACCCAACATGTAAATATGTATGTGTAATTGTTATTACTTCATGAAAACTATCATGATCATACTATTGGGTATTGAATGTATGCCATATATTTGTAATGTATACCTATCATGTGAATATGTATGTTAATTGTGATTACTACATGAAAGTTACTATGATCATACTATTGAGTATTGGCTGTGGGTCACATATGTAATGTGTAATTCTTATAAGTTATTATAGATAATCGATGAATACAATTTTTATAATTAAATATGATGGTCACATGTAGTTTATTAGGACCATACTCTTGAGTATAGAATATATGCTATGTTATATATAATGTGTATGTAACACGTGTATGTGTGTGTCCGTGAGACGGGTAATGACTTGGGTAATTCATATGATTAAAGTACGATTTCAACATATAGATAAATATGATTATATCATTCAATTATATTTTGTATAAGCAACCAAGGAGCGTCTCTATACAAGTAATTGAATATTGTGACATGTAGATATACTAAAAATCTTAGCCTTTTTGTATTAGAACTCAATATATGACTTATTATTTAATAATATCATTTTCATTTTATGAGATTATGTATGGGCAAATAACCGTATTACATACATAAGTGTCTTGTGTTCTATGTGGATGACCTGGTGTGTAGAGTTCGGCTCACATACAGAAAATCAGATCATCGGATTGCTATAGAATATAAGTTAGGTCCACAATCTTAGATGGACTTAAACACACCATCAGTAGGATTGTAATGCAATCTTCTGAATAGTCTATCTTGACTATAGGAGACTATTTGATGTCTCGGACTATTGCATTAATGCCCTTCATGTGTATTAGATAGGACCAAGTTGAGGTAATTTTCAATATATTGACTGTATTAAAACATGAACACATCTTGATTATTATGAGTGCTTAAACTCTCAATCTTATAATGTTTAATGGACATGTGCATATTATGTTTGTCACTTTGATTCATTAAGAAGTGAGATTCTTTTATGAGTCAATAGCTTCAGTGAGTTGAGTGATAATGTAATGTGTTCGATGGACTTTATTCATTGATGGAATCCACGTCTGGTATGAGGGAATGATGATGTTCTCTTGAGAAGCTTATAAATTTTATACATGTCAAACTCTGCAGGTGGATTTAATTATCCGATATGACAAATAAGTTAAGTGGTAGGTACCAAGGACATGATGTCGATTAAATTAAATAAAATTGTCAGTAATTTAATTTAATCGACGTACATCGAAAATGTTAACATGGGGAGATTTTAGGCATATAATAATAAGGATCTCGAAAGTAATTTTAAGATAAGGATAAAAGTGCAATTACAATTCTTTAGTAGACTGAATTGTAATTTATGAAATTAAGGATTCTAATTCGGGTTGAATTAGGATTTTTTAATTTCATTAGAAGTCTGATCCTTATTTGATTCCTAGTGGTTCCTATCACAGCCTATATAAAGACTTCTATAACTCTTGGCCGAAAGATAGACCGAACAGAAGAAAAAAAAGGAGAAAAATCCTAGTTTCTAAAAGGCGACGAAAAGAGCTGAAGGACAGATTGAAAGTTCAAAGCCCACCCTATATCTGATCTAGCGATTTGGGAATATGATAGAAGATCACGAGGTGTTCGAGACGTCTTCTAAATTCATAGTTGAAGATTTTTAATGATATCAATCCAGCGAGACCTCGAAGGTATGATCTCAGTCTTCGTTAAATTTATAGGATTGCATATGCGCAATTTTTATTGCTCAGCTTGTATCCGCTTAAGGTGATATCAGAAATTTTTCGCACTTTCAATAATGAAGATCAGTGTTGATGGATAGTGATGTTGGATATATGCATACTATTGAGTTATGAAAAATTGGAATTTAAGTAGGTAAGGTTAAGCCAAAATGATATGTATACTGTGTTAGATGTTGTGTATTGATAAGTAGGTTGTGTTAGCCAAAATCTGAGTTACTGTATTGAGATAGATTCCATAATTTAGAGGAGGCACTGCCTAAATTTCAATGATAGAAGAGATCTCGAATGAATTGGATTTATATAGAATTAATTTGGTATTTTATAATCTGGGATTGTTACAGATTTTCCCACTTGGAAGCAAGATTTGTAGGTACCGTTGTGGGACAGCCACTACTCGGGAACCACACTCCAAACCATTCAAAGCAAAACAGCATTCCAAACATCTTGGAGTCAAAGCAATTCTCCGAGCAGACATCCAAATCCAAACAAAACAGTCACGAGACAATCCAGGGAAGATCCAAACAACATCTCCATTTCAATTTACTACTTTCTTATAAAGTTTTTTTTATTACACCCATCCAATTACAAGCTTGATTATTTCTAACAAGAGTAATACAAGATCTATCACATGTTCGTGTCATTCTTTAAAAGAAAAAACAGATATGATTTCTGTCACAACATCTATGACAGCATCTTAGAGATGACTCCTAAACAAATAATCCACCACTTCCAGGACGGTGATGATACCGAGAACTTTTAGAAAAATGTCAAAACTATAGATCACGTCTCAGACTGCAGGTTGAAGCCTGCAAGACAGTGATGGAACGAACGCCAAGCCCCATAACTCCAAAAATGAACTTAGAACAGAGATAGATGAAGCAAATCTTCAGCAAAGATCCCAGAGAATACCCCCACACCTATCTCCAGTTGCCTATCAGAAAAATAATGGCATTTTCAATAGGAGTGCAGACGGCTAGACGGAACCATCATTTAGCTGGCCCTGCGCTCTCGCCTCATACACGCTATAGGAAAAGAGAGGCGCCGAGCTCCAACTCCAGCCCGTCCCGATCTAATTGAAGACTAAACGGATATACCAGGCAAAAGCAAGAGCCCCACCTATTCTTCCTGACAGTCGTGCCTCATCGCGAAAACTGATCTTTCTCGACAAGCCCATCGCAAAAACTGACGTTCCTCAACAACCGAACTCCTGAACATCAAAAGCGCAACAACTGTCCCCATCCTCTCTCTCTCTCTCTCTCTCTCTCTCTCTCTCTCTCTCTCTTTCCTCCACCGGACGAAAAAGAAGGAAGACATCACAGCCCACCAAAATGAGAATTTTTGAAAGTAAGATGATTTTAGAAGATGAGAATATCTCCTCTTACAGATCTGCCTTATTTATAAATGGGAAGGAAACCCAAGAGCCTATAATTCAAAACTTTAATCCCCAAGAAATCGGTCCAAGTCCTTAGATTTTCGGTATGACAGGATCTTCGAGATACCAAACACTGCTGCCGCCCGATCTCATCCACAATAACTAGGGATTCGAAAAGACACCAGCCTGGAGACCAGCTATAGACACACAGTAACAAGCCCGATCTTTACTTGAAGCTTCGAACTTAAATACTTCCACCGACTTCGCTCTTCCGATTCCCCTCCCACAACTTCGGCAATCATAAGAGCAGAGGGCATCTGTAGTCCTCAAGATTTGGTTAGCCCTAGAGATCGTGACACGTGTCTCACTACACAAGAAGTACCGCAAGCAGACAATACACCTAAAGTATCAAGCGATTCATATGCAACCTCGAGGAGAGAGACTCTCGGGCCGAACCCGAGACACATCCCAACATCGAGGAGAAGACCCGAGACCCTTTTCACCCTGCCATCCGCGAGTACCAGACTTCTCTCCGACTCTTACTGGACATAGCTCAACAGTAAGGTTTCTAGATTGCAAAAGCGGTTATGCTTGCCATGAAATCTCCACGTTTAAAATATCTCCTATTTCAGCGGGGACGGTTATAGATAGTGGCGGATATCTCGGCATGTCAATCCCAACAATGAAGCACAACTATCTAAAGAGATATGGAAGGATCTTAACCGTGGATCTGAATCACAGAGGAAGATCTGCACCACCAGTTATCGCACAACAACTTACTTATAGGCTGAGAAAAGAAGAAGAAGAGGTGGCAGAAAGATACACAGTCAAGAAGAAAGAAAAAATGTACTGAGAATGCTCTCTTGTAATACATAGAGAAATATAGTGAATCCTTTCTCTCTCCTCCTCATGGCCATTCTGGGTTTCCACGTAAAAAATGCATGCCTACGTCTGCTTGCTGATTGAATTTTACATTCTGCATCCCTTTAGACATGCCCCCTTTCTACTTGTAGTGTGAGATCTACCGTTCGATTAATTACATAGAAAAATCTCGACCACAATAATCACCTCAGACTTTTATCTTCTTTATTAATAACCTCCTTTAGAAGGGAAATAAAACAACTCTCAACAATCATTTATAAATTTAAATAACTATTTACAACTTGCCTTATTTTATATTTTATATTTTTGATAAATTGTACTGTTCTTTAATATTTCATTATAGAATATCATATTCTTTAATGATGATGAAGATGAACTCGTTAGATTAATATGATAAGAGTAAGGGAAAGTATGGATAAGAGTAGGCAAAAAAGCTAAATATAATTTGATAAATATAATAAGTTGGTCTATTTTATTGTGGAGGGTTGTTAATATCCTGCATGGTAACTGAAAGGGATTATCAGTAATTTTACTTAATTCAAATATTTGATAATTAGAAGGAATTATATGTTATTTTTTCTAATTCAATAATAAGAGTTATTGGCAAATTTTCTTATTTTAAATTCATTTTGTTGAATAGATAACTTTCAGGATTCAAGTCAATTCTTGTTGTATTTTATTTTTGGAGAAATCTATTTCTTTAGAGAAAAAGAAACATAAATCAGTATTTAAAACTTCTCTAGTAACGCGTACATGTCTATGTAAGTTGGGGGGGGAGATTTTTTGTTTATGTTATGATAAGAAGAGCTAGCGACAAATCAAAATCTTGAGAGGATCTAAAAGAGAGAGGAAGGTAATTCGAGTAAAGAAATACTGTGTAGCTTAGGACTAACAGGTCATGTTTACGAGGAGAGATGCGAAGCAAATTTTTTGGTATTTTTGAGAAAACAAGTCTTAGTGTCAGTTTTTTAGAAGAAACAAAATAGAATATGAATTGTTGAGATGTGGTTTAAGAAAAAGTTGAAAATGAGAATAGATTTTAGAAAAAGTGAATTTAAAGAGATCTTGAGTGAAAAATAATTGTGTTTTTTTTAATTAAGAAGAAATCGGGGCTAACTAATCTCATACTCAACTATGTATTTTTCTCTTGAAATTTTTTGATCTCAACATGATCATAGACAAAAAGTAAATTTTGAAGTCCAGAAGTATCCAAGTAAAGCAAATAAAATCGGTTTTGAAAAATTTTATCTTCGTTTAAAACGGTTCTTAGACTGAATGTTAAACCATCAAGCAAATGAGCAAGTATGAAATAAAAATGAGTTTAAAAATTAGTTTAAAATGAAAGTTTTAAAAATCATTACCCATCTTCATGTACCTTCAAGTACACTAGCAATTGCAAGGCTTGGTTTTAGGCATCCATATGAATCATTTGAGCTCTTTTATATGAAATTCGATCAAAAATAAAGAGAAATAGAAGAAGGAGACTAGTGAGCCCAGAAAAATCGTTTAGTTACTCATAGCAAAACCGAAGTAATAAAATAACTTAAAGCAACACATACCATCACAAATAAGATGGAGATGAAGAAAAGTCTTGAATCTTTATTGATATCATATTCAGTCTTCGATTACAACACTCTTTCTCACTCTCACTTGTAGCTGGACTATGCTAGAATGAAAATAATAAATAAAAATTACAATACTTGTAACTAGCTAACAAAGATCCTAACCATAAGAATAAAGCAAAAAAAAAACTTAATCCTAGTCTTCGTTTAATCTTCTTCCAGAAATACAATATTTATAGCTGAAAAGGAGATGGGGAGAGTCTACAGATAAGGGAAGCAAATGCTCCCCCAATCACCCTAACAATGTCGCGAGAACACGGCTTTTGCCGCGTTCCCGTGGCCTGAGTCTGGCCAATAGGCCTAATCCGGGAGACCGCTGGATTGTTGATCTTAGATACTCTTATATCTTCAGTTTGTTTCTTGGTTTGATGTTCTGATCTTTACAATATCTGTTCCAAATCTCTTTGAGATAAAAAAATCCTCCTAACCTGAATTAGTTGGACTATATTTGTGATTATCTATTCTCCCTCCATTGATAATCACCTGCACAAATTAAACATTAAGACAAAGTGATTGATTGGATTTATTAAAAGATAGATGCAAGAATTTAGCAATAAACATGCAATAAACGTGTACAATTAGTAGGGGAAAGAGAGGGGCCGTGAGATTTTTGAATAGAAATTGAAAAAAAAAAATGAATGAAAGAGTGGTTGTTTCTCAGTTTTTGAATGGGACGTGAGAGAGAGAATTTCTGAATCAGATGTTGCAACTTTTTAGCAGCATTAAGAGCAATAAGGTGTAAATTAGTTTGGAAAGAAGTTGATAGAATGTTATTTTTCTCAGATTTTTATAAACAGTTCTAGAGTTTAGAGACATGCCATGTGGCAATAGTTGCTCTCTTCTCAAGTTGGGTTTTCAATTAGTTAGATATAATAGATGGGGCCCTTCTCTCTACTATGGGGACTCCATACTCCACTTCAAATGATCAAGTGGAATCTCACTTGAACTGCCCACTTCTTTCTCATCTTTAAAGAGATGTTTGTTTTGTTTGAAGAGAGGGAAGAGAGAAGGAAGAGGGCCTCTGTTCCCTCTTCCGCTATTTGTTTTGTGGAGAAAGATGGCCTCTTCTGTTGTGCGCACCGACAACAACCAATAGAGGATCCAACAGATCTCAACCACAAAGAACAATCCAACAAATCCAAGAAGAACAAATCAATCGCAAAAAACGAGATTTAACGAGGTTCGGCCAACGTGCCTACGTCCTCGGGACAATCAATGGAGAGATTTATATTAGGAAGATGATTACAATAGCTCTTGGTCTCTTTGAATGCAAGAGAACCCCTTTGCTATCTCTCCTTCGCAGGTTCTTCTACAAGATACTTACCCTAGAAAACAATAGCAGCCCTTAAATACAACAGGTTTCCGAACTACAGATTTCAGCCCAAACTCGACTGTCGATCAACCGGCCAGGTCGACCGACCTCCACCTCGGTCGACCGGCCGGTCGACCGAAAACAACCGAGAGTTGGGCCCTGTTCAGTCAGACATTCGGTCGACCGGGCGGTCGACCGGTCTCTGACACTGTGCACGTTGTGCATGTGCGGTCGACCGGCCCGGTCGACCGCTGAACCTGTTCTGCTGCTGCTTGTTTTCTGCTGCTGTTTCCCTTCGTCTTCGTCGTCGACTTCCTCGGCGATCACTCGACGACCCCTCGACGATCCTAATCAACTTCCCCATCAGTAAACTCTCTCTTTCCAACAATTCTCCACCTCGGCGAAGATTTTCTCAAAATCTGAGCCGATCTCCAACGAACCCCAGTCCATCACCTGGCGAAATCGACACACGATCTCGGCGAAATCGACACACGATCTCGGCGAAATCGACACACGATCTCGGCTTGGAATCTTTAGCTCAGCTGTTCCTGAAAAACATCGCACATGCCTTCCCTGCACTTCACCTTAGGAGAATTTTCATACATGCCGATCACCAACATGGCTTTTACTCCTCAACTTCATGACCTCACGAAGACTCCCTCATGAGCCAACACTGACTCTCCAACTGACTAGCTCTATCTAGTCTACCTGTCTTCCACTGACGGTCCAACCAAGTTTGAGTAGAACACACCAAACATCATCGGCTTCAACTGAATGCACACCCCTCATTATGCAAGCTCAACATCTTCTCACCGGAAGATCACCTGTTCATCGAGATCACACCATCTCACCACTACGTGAGATCCAACTGGCCACAACGCTTCACCTCTACGTGAAGCCTCTCCACCTCTACGTAAAGCTCCAAACGGCCACACCTCTTCACCTCTATGTGAAGATCCAAACAGCTTCTCGAGAACCCAAATAGCTTCATAAGAGTTGCATCACCAAATGGCTGCGCCTTTACGGCTGCCTACGTACCTTTGCCCAAAAGGATCAAGCCAACCGTAGTTCATTTAAATGAGCTTCAGCAAGCTCAAATAATGGTACCTGTATCTGCAGCAGTGAACCTGTCAGACTGAGTCATATGAACCTCTTCCCGACCATCATGGAGAGCAACGGCCTTCAACTTGAGCTTGTCGCGTTCACAAGCTTGAGATTCATGCTTCTTCAACCACGACCGTGGTTTCACCTTGGTTCCAATGGCTGCAAATAACTCGACATCCTCTGCAATGTCGTCATCCTGCTCAGCATCACCCCTGGTATCTTGAACTCCTCCCGGTGTCACCTCCGATGAAGTCTCCTCTGATGCCGAACCAACTGGAGATGATGGAGTAGCATCAACCTCCACCCGCTGCAATCCTTCCTTGGTCTCCGTCCTCTCTACCTGCTGAGAGACAGTGGCTATACTACTGAAGCCTCTCCAAGTGTGACATGTCTGCTCATCATGATTTTCTTGTCTTCGGGGTCCCACAACCTGTAGCTGTTTCCCTTGACGCCCAAGTAGACAAACCTCTTTGCTCGCGGATTCACCTTGCCACTCTTGGCACTGAAGTAGGCCGGACTTCCAAACTCCCGCAGCACACCATGATCTTGAGCAAATTTTCCAGACCAAGTTCCCAATGGAGCTTTACCTCCTATTGCAGTCGATCTGTTCCTGAGATGGCTAGCATACTCAGTCGCCTCAGTCCAAAGCGACTTGTCCAATCCTGAATTAGACAATAACTTCCGAACCTCCTCCAGCAAGGAACGGACTATCTCTTTAGTCAACCCATCTGTACCTGTTGAGAAGTGAGTAGCAATCCCTGTGTTCTGGCTAAACTGTAGGAATCGGTCAATGTCTTTTCCAACATTACAATATGAAGCTCCTTTATCTTCCTACCTATCTGCCTCTCCATTCTTCCTCTCCACTTCCTCAACACATCTAGGGCTTCACCCCTTTGTCTCATAGGATATATCCACAACTGCCTAGATGAACAATCAATGAAAGAGAAAAAGTACCTGTGACCTCCAAGCGATGCCGTCTTAGTAGGTCCCCATACACTCACGTGAACACGATCAAGAAGACCTTCAATGTGGTGAGTATTGGTGCTGAATCTCACCGTCTTCTTGTCCAGAACGCTATGTCCACCTTCCAACTTGCAGGTAGCAGCACCTTCCATGGATTCCTTCTTTGCAGGAGCTTGCAAAGACCTTCCATCTTCGTGTCCGACCTTTCCCTGCCAGTCCTCCGGGCCAACATCATCTGATGAACTTGAAGTCTCCACCTGATCTGTAATCGTACTACCCTTCAAGTAGTAGAGATTTCCTCGGCGGACGCCCTTCATCACCACCATCGAGCCCTTGATCATCCTGAGATCGCCATCTCGAACAGATATCACCATGCCCGATGCTTCCAAAGTTCCCAAGGAGATTAGATTTCTCTTCATCTGAGGTACATACCTCACACCTGTCAACTCCCTTTCCATCCCATCAAACATCCTGATTCGGATTGTACCTACACCCTCCATGCTACATGGGTGATCGTCGCCCATAACGACCGAACACCCCTCCAGCTGCTCAAAGTTGGAAAACCAGCCCGGTTAGGGCACGCATGGTATGTTGTACCTGTATCCAGAATCCACTCATCTTTCCATGAGTTACCAATAATGGAAGAACTGACTGAAAACGAGAAACCTGACGAGTCCGAATCTGCTCCATCCGCCTGTGACCTGCTCCTCTGAGTATTCGTCACTTTTGCAAGATTTGTTTCAGTCTTCGACTCCTTCTTCTTCCCCTTGAACTTCGGACAGTCCACTTTCCAGTGCCCTATCTCTCGGTAGAAAATGCACTGATCCTTCCTCAGATCCCTATAGCCCGACCTGAACTTCGATCTTCCTATCACCTCCTTGCCCTTCCGCGATGAACTTCTGCTTCTTACTTCCAGTGCCTCCGCCACTGAGCTTGACTGTGAAGGATGCCTCTCATTCTTCCTTGTGTCATAACTCATCAATGCAGACGACACCTCATCATAATCCAAGGTCTGCCTTCCATTAATGAAGGTCAGTGTGAATGTCTCGTACTCCTCTGCAGGAAGTGAATTCAGAAAGATGACCGCCTTATCTTCCTCTTCTACCTTGACATCCAAATTCAGTAGATCTGTAAGAAGCTTCGTATATCGGTTGATGTGCTCATTGACTGTGCTACCCTTCTGCATCCTGAACTGATACAGCTTACTCTTAAGCTGCAACCTGGACTCTACACTCTTTTTCAGGTACTTCTTTTCAAGGGTTTGCCACAGTTTCTTCGCTGACGTCTCATGTTGCACAAGGTATTTTATGTCTTGTGACAAGCATGAACGTATCAAGCCACATGCCGATCTGTTCATCTTTGCCCAATCTTCATCAGTGGTAGTGTTCTTCTTCCTCTCCAATAGGAGAGTGTCCTCGAGGTTTGATGCATTCAGCGCATCCATAACCTCGCATCTCCACATTCCGAAATTGTTAGTCCCATTAAACTTAACAACTTCAATCCTTGGGTGATTGTTCATTGTCTTAACTGATGCAGTTTCTTCTGCCATTGAGATTTTCCCTGATTCTCTATCTATGCGGAAGATCAACCAACTTTGAAATAGATCTCTACTCAGATAAAAATAGGATTTTTACCTGTCCCTTGAAACCCTAGATCGAGTTTCTCACCAGATCTACTCCACCACGGATTCAACGAGCCCTCCTTGAGTCCTTCTGAGATCGACACACGATCTCCTCGAACACCCAATATCTCAGATCTGAGATCGACACACGATCTCCACCGGATCCGATCTCGAGCCCTCCGAATCCTCAGAAATCCCAAAGAGCAACCTGGATGCTCTGATACCACTTGTTGTGCGCGCCGACAACAACCAATAGAGGATCCAACAGATCTCAACCACAAAGAACAATCCAACAAATCCAAGAAGAACAAATCAATCGCAAAAACGAGATTTAACGAGGTTCGGCCAACGTGCCTACGTCCTCGGGGCAATCAATGGAGAGATTTATATTAGGAAGATGATTACAATAGCTCTTGGTCTCTTTGAATGCAAGAGAACCCCTTTGCTATCTCTCTTTCGCAGGTTCTTCTACAAGATACTTACCCTAGAAAACAATAGCAGCCCTTAAATACAACAGGTTTCCGAACTACAGATTTCAGCCCAAACCCGACTGTCGGTCGACCGCCCGGTCAACCGACCTCCACCTCGGTCGACCGGCCGGTCGACCGAAAACAACCGAGAGTTGGGCCCTGTTCAGTCAGACATTCCGGTCGACCGGGCTCTGACACTGTGCACGTTGTGCATGTGCGGTCGACCGGCCCGGTCGACCGCTGAACCTGTTCTGCTGCTGCTGCTTGTTTTCTGCTGCTGTTTCCCTTCGTCTTCGTCGTCGACTTCCTCGGCGATTACTCGACGACCCCTCGACGATCCTAATCAACTTCCCCATCAGTAAACTCTCTCTTTCCAACATCTTCCTCCACGGTGGCTACCGATGTGGCCGCCGACATGGTGGAAGAGAGGGAAAGGAGAGGGTTTTCTTTCCCCCAAAAACTGAGCTGAAGAGAGATTAAGCTCACGAATCAAGGTAAAAAAACTTCTTTAATCCCTTCCCGTCCACCATCTCCTTCTCACCCTTCATCTCCTTCCCATGCCAGTGATGATGACACAGAGGATGGCACAGATGACGCAAAGGACGACGGCAAGGACAACACAGACAACGTCAACGAGGATGACAGCGAGGATGATGCAGAGGATGACGACAAGGACGATGCAGATAATTATGATGAGGTCATCAACATCACAGAGGATGACAGCAAAGATGACGCAGAGGATGCGACAATTTTTGGGGTTTTTTTGGGGTTTTTTAAATTATTATATTTTGTGATTTTTTAGGTTCTTTTTCTAATTTTGCTCAAATAGCTCAAATAAACACAAGGGGGAAGAAGAAAGAGGCTCTTCTCCTCTTCATTTTTTCTTCCTCCCCTCTCTTCCTTCTTTCCGCTCTTTTAAAATATCAAACAAGCCCTTCTGCAGTATCTTTACCCTTCAATAACCTTCTCCAGGGAGATACATTTTCTATAATCCTCTTCACTACCCTCGTTACAAATTTCATAACTTTGTCTGGCTGGGAAATGTTTGCCCATAAGCGTCAAGGTTAAGTTGCCAAACACAGCCTGCTCCTCTAACACAGCTAGATGATGACACTATCATTATAGGTTAGATCACTATGACAAAAGTACGGGCTTTATCTGGCACCTAATTATTATTGGATTGTAAAAAAAAAAAAAAGAAAATAGATTGATTTGAACTAAGCTATCCTGCAATGCTGATAGGATCTCTCTCGTCTTTCTTTGTGTGGCCAAGTCATTGGCTTGAAAAAGCTCGAAAGACATTAACTTTGAGAAGATTTGGGTATTTTTCCACCCTACACAGAAGACACATACGTTATTTATCAACCCCTTGACCTAACCAACGTGCTTATCCAGAGTCGGTCCTCTCCAAAGCTTTCACTAGTAAGCAGAATAGTCCTCATTTTCTTCTTGCTTGCATTTGCTTTCTATATCTTTAGCACTCACCACGTTCCTCAAAGTCTTTTTATAACGCTGGAGAAAAAATTTGAAGATTTTCTTTAGACTCTTCAACAGTTAAAGGGAATTTTTTAGAACGCCTAGCATTGAGTTATCCAACCCTAACCATGTGGTAATCTCAACATCCAGAGCCTCAAGGAATACAGAAGGCCTTTCTAGACAAGCAAATCGTTGAGTTGCTCCTCTCTCAACCACCCTAAAGTAATCATTTGAAATTCTTGGTGACCTCCAAGTACTATCATGATCGCGAATATATAGTTTTGTCACCCCAAAACAATCGTCAAGTTTCTTTTCAAATACCCATTTGTATCCTATGCTTTTGCAGCCAGGAGGAAGATCATCAGTTTTGAATTGTGAATTTAAACTATAAATTAAATTTCATTATCTATGGCTTCCTTTCAATATGGAGAGTCTAATGATTTCACTGCATCTTCAAAAGTGGTACGAGAGTTTTCTACTAATAACCCATAGAAGTCTTCATGAACTTTTTATATCCAGGTTCTCTTACTTCTCTTAAGTTCAACTTGAGTTTCATCTTCTAAGGGTCTGACTTGACTGGAACTGGGTTTAGCTTGACTGAAACTTAAACCTAAATTCTCTTCTTTTATACTTGTATTAAGTTTAGTTTTGTATGAAAAGATATTCTCAAAGTAATGGCCATCCCTATCTTAACTATAATATAGTTGCTATGTCACTAATCTTAGAATTGATAACTAAAAACCTATTGATATTGCTATTTGATGCATAGCCCATGGATATTCCATAATGTCTTTGAGCTAATCTTCTCTCTTATTCTTAGGAATCTTAACCTTTACTAGGCACCCCCACACTTTTAAGTGATTAGGTTAAGATTTCTATTTTTTAAATTTTATAAGGAGTTTTATGTTAGTTTTTAAAAGTATTCTATTTAGAATATAGTAAGCACCCATGAGGGCTTCTCCTTACAAGTTCTCTGGCATATCAGAGTTAATCAACACTGAGTTTACTATATCTATTAGGGTTTTATTCTTTTTCTCTGCTACTCCATTAGATTGAGAAGCATAAGAAGCAGTCATCTTATGAACTATTTCTTTTCCTCCACAAAATTATTTTAGTTTATTTGAAGTATACTCATCTCCTCTATCTGATCTAAGTATTTTAATATTCTTCTCTAGTTGATTTTCAACTTTGTCTTGTAGATTTTGAATTTATTAATCACTTCATCTTTAGTCTTTATTAACTTAATCGTTTGTCTTTATGAGATAGAGGTAACAATATTTAGAACAATCATCTATGAAGGTTACAAAATATTTATTACCTCCTCTAGAAGTTCTTCCAGGATCACAAATATCACTATGAATGAATTTTAGAACTTCAGAATCTCTATCTATAGTTTTGAAGGGTTTCTTTGATAGTTTAGCTTCTACACAAATTTCACATTTATCATTATCTTTGATATTTAGTTTAGCACTCAAGTTGAGAAGCATGTCTTTTTATTGAATTATAATTCATATGTCTCAAGTGTTGATGTCAAATTACAGAGGATTGAATGTTAAGAGTTGTTGGAGGTGCAAGATTGGAACTTTTAACATTCAATTTGAACAAGCCATCACTCAGAAATCTTTCTCCAATAAAATTCAAACCTTTGGTTATTAAATCAAAGTTTGATTCAAATATAAGCTTATAATCTTGTTGGACTAATAAAGATCTATTAATAAGATTTCTCCCT
This sequence comes from Agave tequilana, assembly GCA_038442645.1. NCBI lineage: Eukaryota > Viridiplantae > Streptophyta > Magnoliopsida > Asparagales > Asparagaceae > Agave > Agave tequilana. The sequence goes on along the minus strand of JAVJIF010014394.1, from coordinate 20,064 downwards.
ACCTCAAATACTAGTGGATATCCTGTAGAGTTGAGGTCCTATAGAATGTCAGCTTCAAGTTGATTTGACTTACTCCGAGAATAGGAGCCACAACATTGTTCCCATGGTCATAGTTTCTCTACCTGAGACCTGATAGGTGAAAAACAAAAATTGATCAGAGCAGATATATATTTTAACTCCAGTGTCAATTCACCAATCATTTGCTTGAACGGTCTAGTTTACTTCAGGACCTGAAAGTATTCTCAACAGGACTGAAAGTCACCATATGGATTTGGAGGTCCTTCCTTCCTAGGTGATCGGGCGGAACCAGCACTTAAAAATGTGTAGTTATGAAATCAATGAAATTATGTGTGTGCTAATGTTCCCTCGATACTTCCATTATAGCATTGGCTCAATGGGTCGAATTCACATGGACGGGAGGCGATAGAAGCATTAACAGTTTATTCACGTGTTATGTTAACAGTTCTTCTTTGTTAAAAGAATGAAAAAGAAAATAAAAGAAAAGAAATCCAGAAGTGATATGGGAGAAGGCGATGAAACGACAATGTGAAAATAAAAGAGAAGTGGTTGTGAGTTGGTGGAGAAGAAAATAGAAAAATGATAAAAGCAAATGAAATGAGAAGAGGTTTTGGAAATAGTTTTAAAACAAAGTAACAAGAAGGAAAAGAACTATAAAAGAAAACTCATGACTACTAACTACTAATTGCTCCACTAACCATACTAACCTCTTAATGATAGTTACCTCACATGGATCCTTGGTCATCACTAGTCCTTGGCTTCAAGAGACGATACAAAGTATGGCTCATAAAATTATTCTTCTACATTCAAACAATACATCCATAACACACAACAAGTTGCAAGCTAGTATTAATTCATCAAAACCTATTAGAGGTGAGTATGAAATAATGAAGACATTGCAAGTTGCAAGTTAGTGGGTTAGATATTAGAAATGTTAGAATGTTAGAATCCATCATTGTGAGCCATCAATGGCTCTTGCAAGAGCAAGGCCTTGTAGAGGCTATTAGATTCATGTGGATTATCAAGTAAGTGGTTAGATGGTTAGTGGTCGGTAGTTAGATTGTCATGAGAAGAAAGATTAGTAAAGCATCATGTAGAAGATGGAGAAGATTACAATGGAAAAGAAAGGAGACACATTACATAGATTGTCACCATCTTTATATCAATCTCTCTCTTTCTTTCTCTGAATCTCTCAACACTAATACATGATCTAAAAAGAAAGTAAAAATACAAAAGAAAAAAGAAGAATATCTACACTACACTACACTAAAAGATAGAAAACCTAGCCTATTATCATCTGCTTCCGTTCTGAGCCTCTACAGGGGTATATACAGGCAAAACAGGATTCTAAAAGATGAGACGAGGCCACGCATCGAAAATCGACGCATGGGTCCACCACATTGCAGCGGAAACGCGGCTATTGCCGTGTTTCAGCGACAATACCAGGACCTAGGTCCCTGGTTTTAGTGCGGAAGTTCGCGGCGCTTCGGGGGCCTTCCAGATATGCTCAGATCCGGTTATTTTTATCCGGATATTCGTCTGACGTACGCAAGGGTCTAGGTTCAATGTATCTTCTAAAAGATCCCTTACTTGGCCTCCAAGAAATGCGGATTTAATTACCCGAAAAAGGGTTTAATTAAGCTCTTATTACTCTTTTGCCCTCCTTGTCTTGATTATCTGCAAGAGAGACCAAAACACGGTTTAACCCGATATTTTATTCATGAATCGGTAGGGAAATGCGATGTTATAATGCAGAATTGTAGACTAATCACACCCCTACACTTATCTTTTTGCTCGTCCCGAGCAAAACAAGAAAAGAAAAACTATAGTACAAATGTTATTACACCACTTTCGCAGGTGACGCGATTACACTGAGCGCGTGTAACATGCCGTTAAACCTCTAGGTTACCCCTAGAGAAGGAGTTTTATCTCCTGAGGGTTTTCAGTAGAGTGTGCCCACAAAATCGATAAAGAAAGAAAATAAATGTTAGTATTTTAAAAACACAGAGAGACAAGTTTACGAAATATTTTTGCTAAAATATAAGCGATCTAAGATCATAAGTCTACCAAAAATTATTCTTTCTTAAACTTAATCTATATGCAAGATCTTGTCTTCAATTAAGGTAAGAATTCAAAATTTGATTGAATATTTTATCCTTCATAAAACTTAGATAATCTGCACTTTGTGATATTGAAAATTTTTAGAATTTCAACTCTAACCATCAAGTAATTATTTATATAATATTTTTTCTTTTTTTCTTCCCTTAGTTTTCTTAGGTTTTAGTTCACCCGGGTAGTGAGCCTTTAACCGATGACTCCCAGACCGGACGGTCTTAGGGCTCCAGATGAGAAAACACCCTCGAGTTTAAGGACTCGAGTAAATAAGGCCACAAAACTAAGAGGGATTATTTTTTCCTTATTACCACCTTTAGGCGTGAATAATCATGCTTCTTGAGGCATAGTTATCCAGCTTAATAAATGATTTTTTCTTCATATATATATTTTTTCTTTTTATTTATTTTTGCTTTATGACATTTTAGGTCTTTGTTTCCATCTCAAAAATGTGTAAGTGTGAAGTGCATACTATCTAAGGCAAAAATTAAAGATAAAATTATCTCTCCAATTTACTTACTTAGCCTATAATCTTAAACAAGATCCATTATTTTGATTAGGTTTAAGATGTCATAATTTAAGGCTTCCTTAATTTCTAAGTGTTGGCCCAGAGGCCTTACACTCTAGTTTTGATGATGATTAACTCATGTAGTTATGTTTACTAATAATCTTGTGATTTTAGTTTCAGATCATTAATCAAGATATTAGTTGGTGATTAGCTTCAACAAAGCAGTTTGGAAGCTTTCACATGGTGATTCCAGAGCCCGAGCATCAAGATCATACCTTGCACTCGTTGGAGTCTCGCTCGTGGATCACGGTTTGGATCGAGTCGACTTGAAGATGAAGATCGTCAAGAAGACTTAGGTATCCTAGTTTAATTTAGTGTGTTTTAGATCCATGTGTAAAGATAAGAATAGTTGATATGCTCAAGTGCACAATACACACACGTTTTATGTTTTGGTATTTTTAACAAAACATATTTTGGATTTAAAGACAAAACTATGATATATATATATATATATATATATATATATATATATATATATATATATATATATGTTTCATGTATATTGGACTTATGTCTATATGCAACATGCTTCAATGTGTTTAAATATCATGTTTTGTGTTTCAATGAGTTTTAGGAAAAATCAGATTTCCTATTGAAAAATCCAAGTTTGGTAAAATACAGGTTTTGGTTTTTGATAAAATTTCTAAGACACAAAAATGATTCAATATGTTTGATATTTGTCTTGAAATATTTATCACAAGTTTGTATATCCATGTAAAATGATAAAACTATTTTTATGGATTTTTAGAAGATTTATAAGAATTTTTAGAAATATTTTTAACATGTTTTTCTGACCCGGAAAACTGGCTGCCAGGCCCTAGCGGTCGACCGAGACGGTCGACCGTGTTCCAGAGCCGGTCGACCGAGACGGTCGACCGTATTCTAGAGCCGGTCAACCGATCGATCGACCGACGTGCACAGACTTGTGCACGTTGGCCAGGCACAGGGCTCGGTCGACCGGAGTGGTCGACCGGCCAGAGAGCCTTGCTCTCTGTTTTTGGGCGGTCGACGGGCGGTCGACAGCCAGCCGCTTTTGGCTGAGAATTCAGCCAACGGCTAGTTTTAGGGTTTGGCCTATATAAATCCCATTTCTTTGGGATTTTGGCGAAGGTTTTTAACAAGAAAATTTCTCTATTCTCTGATTTTTAAAACAAGTTTCAAAGTGTTTAGAGCTCAAAAGATCCATCTTATTTGTTTTAAAGTGTTTGTTTTATTTCAAAGAAAATTGTTTTTGGGAATTTGTTTCTTGATCCATAAATCTACATCTATTTGGTATTTTCCCAAGAGTTTTTCTTTGATCAAAACACTTTGTTTTTCACACTTGAGCTTATCTTCTATCCTATTCTATTAGGATCATTTGTTTTGTGGAAAGAGATTGTTGTGGTTGAAAGATACCACTAAGTTGTAAACCCTCCTTGATTTGTTGTATCCCTCTTTGGTAGAGGTTGATCGGAGTGGTGTTTGCTCCCTCTAGTGAGAGGTAGAGTTTGGTTGTTTGGCTACGGGCCTTATCCCTCTTCGGTTGAGGTAGATTGTAGTTGTATTGCCTCGGTGGCATTGTAAGGTTGAGAGAGGAGTTCGGTACTCCTTAGTGGATTAGAAATCCTTCTCGGTGAAGGCGGGGACGTAGAGCTAGGGCTCGAACCTCGAAACGTATCTTTGTGTTTACGTTTGATCATTGTCTCTTAACTCTCTCTCTTTCTCCTTTATTTATGTTGTGCATCATTGCATCATTCATTCATATCTTGTATGCTTGAGTTGTCCCTTGCATATATTCATATTGCTTATCCATTATATGCTTGGTTGTGTTTGTGTGCCTCACTTGTACTTAACCACGAGAGCTTCATATAGCACCTCAACCCTTATCTAGGGGAATCAAGAGGAGTTAGTTCAGAGCCCTTCACGGGGAATTTGGCTACACTCGTTGGTTGTATTAAGTGTTTGTGCGAATTTTTTTAGCTTCCGCATTTAGTTTCTAGATTAGCATTATCACCTATTCACTCCCCTCTAGGTGATTTACAATTGGTATCAGAGCCTACACTCCTGATACTTTAAGTTTAACAACGTAGGAGTGAGATCTTGGTTAGCTAATCTATCATTTGCATATTGCACATATATTTGTTTGCACACACATCATGGATTGCTTTTCACCTCCCATGTTCGATGTCTCCAACATTGACACATGAAAATATAAGATGTCCATGTATTTGAAGACCCTAGGTTTGCATGTTTTCCTTACCGCTACCAAGAAATGCTATCTTGGTAATAGCAATCATATAGAGGCCAATGCACAAGCCCTTGAGGCTATTAGAAGCACGCTTTCTAATGATTATCTTATGCTTGTTTCTAACCTTGATTCCGCCTTTGCAGTGTGGAACAAGTTGACCACAACCACCACCTCCGAGCTTCAAATGCCAATCCAACAGGAGAAGAAATCTAGTGGAGAATCTGATTCTCAATGCTTCATAGTCCAAGGAATGACTCCCTTGAGGTACAATCGGAATCTCAACTAGATAGTTTTGATGCTAGTTCTTCATGTGATGAATATGTTGATGCCAATGCTTTGAATGAAGAACTATCTATTGTTTGTAAAAAATTATTGGAAAAATATAATTTGTTGAAAAAGAAAAGTCTAGGCCTTAACAATGAAAATAAAAATTTGATTTCTAGACTTGACATTATTTTACAAGAGAAAGTGGAGATTTCTAATGAGAGGGATTCATTGAAATCTCAACTAGACCTTTATCTAAAAGGAAATAACTTTTTAAAATCTAAAAATGATTGTAATGATGTTTTGAAGAAAAATAAAGTTTTGTCTTCAAAAGTTGATTTTGTTTTAAAAGAGAATGTTGCTTTGAAAAATAAGATAATTTCTATTTTAAATGATTTAAATGTTTGTTTAAAGAAAAATGAAGTTTTACAAAATAAAATTGATGCTCATGTTTCCCATGCTATGGTAGTTTCACCTAGTTTACCTATTGCATGTGCCACCTCTTCTTTAATTGAAAATGATATATCCATGCTTAAGAAGAGTGTTATTTGTTTGGGCTCCACTTTGAGCCAATGTGCCAAGAGCCATACACGTTTGGAATCTTTGTTTCGAAAGAAACAAGTTCCTATTATGCATGCACACCATACACGGCATACAGATGCTTCTACCATCATCACACCATGTATGCTCATGTGTACACTTGTACACATTGTGGACGTAAGGGCCACCTTGTTAGATTTTGCTATGATAGAATACATGATGAAAATTTAGCAAATAAATTTGTTTGGGTTAGAGAAGGTACTAGCCCCCATGGACCCAAAAGGATATGGGTACCAAAGACCACCCCTATTGTGTTTGATGTAGGTGTGGGCTCTCGCATGACGTGAGAGTTATAGGTACCTTAGAGTGGATGCGTTCCGAGCCTAAAGATTATTATTTGGATGCATCACTTTCAAGGGATGTTTGGTGGGAAGACCACCATGGTTTGGAGAACTAGAGAGGTGCCTTCATCGGTTTTGGTATCGATCTCTAACTCCCGTTTATTATTTACATGCTTTCATATCATTGTTTATAGCATGTTTTGTTGTTTATAGATTATTATGTCAATGTTATGTTTATTAGATCCTTGACATACATGTATAGCATTTTGAGACACCCATGTTTAATATGGACCATTATTTTAGTGATCTCACCATTGTTTAGCTATCATGTTTATCATAGGTTTAATAACATGTGAATTTACATAATAATCATTTTTATGTTTATCATGTTGTTTTATGACTTGTTTTATGCTTCATGATTTGAATATATATTTAAATGTTGTTTTCATTAAGACTAGGATTTATACTTGTACATATAGTGGGCCACAAATAAATTTATATATGTTTGAGCTTGAACGATTATTTGTACCCATTAGATGTGCTAGTATAGTCTAGTTTTGATGATTCATGCATTTAACTTGTATTCCCATTTTGAACATGTTTTTAAGATCATGTGTTTTCACTTCATGTATATGTCCATCTTGTCTAAACTATTGATTATACATATACATCCTTGAGCCACGTGCCTTCATGCATATACATTTGTAGACTCGTTATGTTTTGGATATGTATGTATACCTTAGTTTATACTTGACATACATATGCCTTGAAGAAATCAAGTTTTGATGATTTTCATGTTTTGAGGAATATTGAGCTTGAATGTCTATTTTCATGATTATGTGTTTCACCTTACACTTGTACACTCACTTCATTTAAAATGTTTCTCATGATTATATTTTCATGAGTATGTATGGGCTTTATAGATTTTGAGTGTTTAGTGCCATGTGATTTACATGTATTTCATGAAATATAATTTTTGTTTTATTCCTTACTTGAAGGATTTCGTACTAGTTTACAAATTTTTTTCTTTTAACTAGTTCGTATTCTTCAATATGGTAGAGTTTTTCAAACATACACAATTTTCAAATCTATTTTGAAAACCCCTAACTTTTAAAGGGTGGTTGGATGGGAGATCATGCTCATGAATGCTTTATAATGAAAATCATTTTAAACTTGAACATGGTTGGGAGCAGTGCTGAAAATTTAACTTTTACCAAACTTTCCCATTAACACTTGAAACAAAGTTAGTTGGAGGTAATTGTACATAGAATCTATATAATACAACTCCCAACTCTTGTGAACCACATTTTTCCCATGTTTGTTCCTTATTCGGCTCCAATAAGACCTAGTGTAGGCCAAAAGGGCTGAAAGTTTGGCTTTGGGTGAAACTTCCCAATTAAGACTTGAAATAAGTTTAACTGATAGTATTTGTACATAAAAACTATGTAAAACTATTCTCGACTCTTGAGAACCACATTCTCCCTATATTTGCTCCTTATTCGACTCTCATATGGTCTAGTTCTGGCTAATTGGGGTTGAAAGTTTGAGTTTTAGTCAAACTTCTAGATTGAAACCCGAAACAAAGTTAATTAGAAGTAATTGTGCATAGTAACTTTGTAATACTAAGTTTAATTTATAGTATTTGTACATAAAAACTATGTAATACCACTTTCGACAATTGAAAATCACGTTTTCTCCCCGTTTAGGCCATATTTGGCTCTCATAAGGCTGAGTTCAGGCCAATCAGTGTTGAAAGTTTAACTTTTGATCAACCTTTTCAATTAAGATTTGAAATAAGTTTACTTGATAGTATTTATCATAAAAAACTATGTAATACAACTCCTGGCTCTTGAAAATCACGATTTCTCCCTATTCTAGCCCTATCAAGCTACTATATGGCCTAGTTCAAGCCAATCAGGGATGAAACTTTGATTTTTTAGTCAAACTTCCTAATTAGATTAGTAGTAAGGATAATTGATAGTAATATGCGTAGTATTGTACTATGTAATACTTCTCTTGGCTCTTAAGAACCACGTTAAAGATATTTGTGTCCATCGATGTAAGATACACCCATAATAATCCCATAAACTCTATACATCATTATACAATCTTGCTTTAAGATCTGGATCATCCATATTTAATTAAAATACTGAATAACATCCAATAGGGTATCTTATGTAAAATTGATATATGTAAAATTTGATATCTTACGTAAAATTCGAATGTATTTAATGTAGATATATTGAGCTTGAATGTCTATTTTCATGATTATGTTTGTACACTCACTTCATTTAAAATGTTTCTCATGATTATATTTTCATGAGTATGTATGGGCTTTATAGATTTTGAGTGTTTAGTGCCATGTGATTTACATGTATTTCATGAAATATAATTTTTGTTCTATTCCTTACTTGAAGAATTTCGTACTAGTTTACAAATTTTTTTCTTTTAACTAGTTCGTATTCTTCAATATGGTAGAGTTTTTCAAACATACACAATTTTCAAATCTATTTTTGAAAACCCCTAACTTTTAAAGGGTGGTTGGATGGGAGATCATGCTCATGAATGCTTTATAATGAAAATCATTTTAAACTTGAACATGGTTGGGAGGATAGGATATGAGGTATACACTTGATATTATTGTTGTTTCAATTGGTATCATTAGATCCTTTCAATTGGTATCAATATTGACATTTTTGTATACTCATATAAATTGATTTTACTTTGGTATCATATGTTCTTAATGACAAATTCTTACAATTGGTATCATTTGTATCAAGATGTTTATTTGAATGTTTTCAATTGGTATCAAGATTTTTATGTGTTTTTCTCAAAAATTGGTATCAATACCTTATTTACTTTCATTTGTTTATATGTTCACTTTCAATTGGTATCAAGATGCTGCTTTGACATATTTTAAATTGATATCTTAATTGATTGTCACCCCTTATTTACATCATTTGTGTTTTAGACAAAAAGGGGAGAACATTGTTTTATTTGCTTTTAACCCCTTGTTGATTCTTTGTTTCGAACAAAAAGGGGGAGAAGAATTTATTGATTTGTTTTTTCTTTGACCCCTTGTTGATGATTGACAAAAAGGGGGAGAGGTATTTAGTTTATATGCATGTTTTTGTATGCATGTTCTGTTTATCAAAAAATTGATAGTATTGTTTATGTTTATGTTTATTTGTATCAAGAGCATGTTTTAAAGATTTATTTGTTTTATGCATGATTGATGCATATTCATGTTTAGTATTTCTTGCATATTTTTATTGTTTATTTGTATGCATGAGTTAAGGGGGAGCTTCTTTGAAGATTAACTTAAATCCATGCATATATAACTCCATGAGTTTTGTCATCATCAAAAGGGGGAGATTGTTGGCCCAGAGGCCTTCCACTCTAGTTTTGATGATGATTAACTCATGTAGTTATGTTTACTAATAATCTTGTGATTTTAGCTTCAGATCATAATCAAGATATTAGTTGGTGATTAGCTTCAACAAGGAGTTTGGAAGCTTTCACATGGTGATTCTAGAGCCCGAGCATCAAGATCATACCTTGCACTCGTTGGAGTCTCGCTCGTGGATCACGGTTTGGATCGAGTGGACTTGAAGATGAAGATCGTCAAGAAGACTTAGGTATCCTAGTTTAATTTAGTGTGTTTTAGATCCATGTGTAAAGATAAGAATAGTTGATATGCTCAAGTGCACAATACACACACGTTTTATGTTTTAGTATTTTTAACAAAACATATTTTGGATTTAAAGACAAAAACTATGATATATATATATATGTTTCATGTATATTGACTTATGTCCATATGCAACATGCTTCAGTGTGTTTAAATATCATGTTTTTTGTATTTCAATGAGTTTTAGGAAAAATCAGATTTCCTATTGAAAAATCCAAGTTTGGTAAAATACAGGTTTTGATTTTTTGATAAAATTTCTAAGACACAAAAATGATTCAATATGTTTGATATTTGTCTTGAAATATTTATCACAAGTTTATATATCCATGTAAAATGATAAAACTATTTTTATGGATTTTTAGAAGATTTATAAGAATTTTTAGAAATATTTTTAACATGTTTTTCTGACCCGGAAAACTGGCTGCCAGGCCCTGGCGGTCAACCGAGACGGTCGACCGTGTTCCAGAGCCGGTCGAACGATCGGTCGACTGACGTGCACAGACTTGTGCACGTTGGCCAGGCACAGGGCTCGGTCGACCGGAGCGGTCGACCGGCCAGAGAGCCTTGCTCTCTGTTTTTGGGCGGTCGACCGGGCGGTCGACCGGGTTCCTCCAACGGTCATTTTTTTGACCGTTGGCGGTTGACCGGGCGGTCGACCACCAGCCACTTTTGGCTGAGAATTCAGCTAACGGCTAGTTTTAGGGTTTGGCCTATAAACCCTATTTCTTTGGGATTTTGGCTAAGGTTTTTAACAAGAAAAATTTCTCTATTCTCTGATTTTTAAAACAAGTTTTCAAAGTGTTTAAAAGCTCAAAAGATCCATCTTATTTGTTTTAAAGTGTTTTGTTTTATTTCAAAGAAAATTGTTTTTGGGAATTTGTTTCTTGATCCATAAATCTACATATATTTGGTATTTTTCCCAAGAGTTTTTCTTTGATCAAAACACTTTGTTTTTCACACTTGAGCTTATCTTCTATCCTATTCTATTAGGATCATTTGTTTTGTGGAAAAGAGATTGTTTGTGGTTGAAAGATACCACTAAGTTGTAAACCCTCCTTGATTTGTTGTATCCCTCTTTGGTAGAGGTTGATCGGAGTGGTGTTTGCTCCCTCTAGTGAGAGGTGGAGTTTGGTTGTTTGGCTACGGGCCTTATCCCTCTTCGATAGAGGTGGATTGTGGTTGTATTGCCTCGGTGGCATTGTAAGGTTGAGAGAGGAGTTCGGTACTCCTTAGTGGATTAGAAATCCTTCTCGGTGAAGCGGGAACGTAGAGCTAGGGCTCGAACCTCGAAACATATCTTTGTGTTTGCGTTTGATCCAATCTCTCTTAACTCTCTCTCTCCTTTATTTGTGTTGTGCATCATTGCATCATTCATTCATATCTTGTATGCTTGAGTTGTGCCTTGCATATATTCATATTGCTTATCCATTATATGCTTGGTTGTGTTTGTGTGCCTCACTTGTACTTAACCACGAGAGCTTCATATAGCACCTCAACCCTTATCTAGGGGAATCAAGAGGAGTTAGTTCAGAGCCCTTCACGGGGAATTCCGCTACACTCGTTGGTTGTATTAAGTGTTGTGCGAATTTGTTTTAGCTTCCGCATTTAGTTTCTAGATTAGCATTATCACCTATTCACCCCCCTCTAGGTGATTTACACTAAGATTATTCTAATTTTCTTAAAAATAAATCAAAATCTTGTCTTTTGTTTCAAAAAGTTTTTTTCAAAGAAAGAAAAAATCCTATACAAAAGGAAAAATTTCTAAAAGTATCCTATAAGAAGTGAAAAGGAAAGAAAATCTAAAAACTCTATATTAGTAAACCCTCCCCTACACTTATCTTATGTATTGTCCTCAATGCATGGTGAATATATGTATGCATGAAACAAATAGAAAGGGAAGAAAAAAATTACCTTAAAGTGGTGGTTCCAGAGGTGGTCTGATTGGTCCACGAAATGCGGCCCAATCCAATTTGTGTGGAGTTCGGAGGAACCCACTAGAAATCTCTATAATACAACCCACTATAATGATGTATGAATTTATAATTTTTATTAAGAATTTTATCCCATTTAATTTCAAATTGATTTCAGAGTCATATTTATCAACATCTTTGTCCCAAAATGGACTATGAAAAGATGGAATGATTGATTTGGGCTCAGGAAGTACTGGAACTAATATCGACTCAGGAATTTGACTTAAGTCAAGTAAAGGCTTATGAGTCCAAATTGGTTCAGGAATTAGATCCAAATCAAGAAATTGAAATCCTATTCCACTTTTATTTCCCCATAACAGAATGTGACTTTCTAAGTTTGATAATTCAAGTTCAAGGATGATAGGTGTGGGAACCAAAACTGATTCTAAAATGTTGCTCAAGTTGAGTAACAAAACAGGAGTCAATATTAATTCAAGAATTTGAACTGGATCACAAATTTGAGGATCAAAGTCACATCCCTTATTGAGTTCAATTTCATAAAAATGAGAACTTACCAATCTGTCAACGGGACATTCAAAAGTATGAAATTGGTCAAGTTTAATTTGCTGATCATAAAAGATTGGTGATTCAATTTCACGATGGATTTGCATAGGATCTAATGTTGACTCGAGAAAATGCCTGAAATCTGGTAAAAATACCTCAATCATTATGGAATCAGGCAGTAAAATTGAATTACCAATTTAAGGTTCAGGATCATATTCATGCTCAAGTTCAATATCAGGAAAAGGATAACTTGCCAAAATATTAATGGTATTTTCAACACCTGAAGTTTGGTCAAGTTCAGGGGTGCGCTAAATTGAATCTTGTTTCCAAAATGACAAGAGTCCTGAGTCAGATCAATAGAGTTAGTGATTTTGAATTGGTCAAAGGTTGATAAGATAGAGTTTCTTCATTTCTATAAATGCTAACCAATTGACTCAATTGTGTTTTCAACCTATTTATAGACTGGGCAGAAGATTTTTGAAATTGTAGTGCGGAATCTTGCAACACTTCTTTACTCTTTTCTAAATATGATGTTTCTTTAAGTGGATGCACTAGAAAAGGAGTGTAACAACCCGATTTTTTTTTAATCATAATTCGTGATTTATAAGATTATACATGATTATCTGAGGGATCATCGAATTAACATGTTGTAATAAGAATTTTTTTATAGTTGTGAAAATTTGGAAGGGGGTAAATTTAGGGATTTGAACACACACACACACACACACACACAAAACACACACACACACACACACCACACACATATATATATATATATCTGTGTGTGTGTGTGTGTTAGGTATATGTGAAATTTTGTGAATACAATCATCCTTGAATGAATACATGTATATGTATATGTATATAATTATAATTTTCACAAAATTATTCATGCTAAATATGTAATAATATATGAGTATATTGTGTTTGTATAAGAAAAATACCATCTAATACAATACCATCATATTATATTCTTGAGATCATGTGTGATGAATGGCTTAGATGAGATTGAGTTTAGTGATAGAAAGTTGGATGGTTAAGATGAACTTGATCCTTGTGATGATGAGTTGGCAATTGAAGGGAGAGGATGGGAATTGTGAGAGGACAAATGGCAAAGGGGGAAACTAAATTTTCCCATCTCTTCCTCCCTCTCAACCTCAGCCGATCTCTCTCCCCTCTCCCTCTCCCTCTCTCTCTCTCTCTCTCTCTCTCTGTCGGCAGGGCTGGGCGGCGCACGAGGCGGCGCGCGGCAGCGCGAGGCGCAGGCTGCGCGCGCGCTGGTGCGCGCGCACTGGCGGTGCCGCGGCCGGCCAGGCCGCAGCCAGGCGGCGACGGCGGCTGGCGAGGGGGCGGCTGGGTGGTGGCCGGCCGTGTCGGATGTTGGTGAGTGGGTTTTCCCTCTTTCCCTCTTTTCTCATATTTCATCTCTTAAAAACCCTAGATCCTTGACCTATTGGAATTTGGGGAAATTTTTCCTTGAGCTATTCATGCAATTATTATTTGAAAATTTATGACTTTTAATGCATGTGGTGACCTAAATGTGATCTTGAGATTTATAGAGTTAGTCCAATTGTAGGCATTGATGAGTAAGGAGGTTGCATGATAGGGTATGTCATGTGGTGATGGGGCTCATCGATTTTTAGATTTGGTGTAAATCTCAACCCTAGAACTCCCAACCTCACATTTTAAGTTGATGGTGAAGAAACTTTCATTAAAAAGTTTGTGAGACTAATTTTTGAACAATTTTATTCTTTCTTAAATGGGGTCGAATTCTTAAAAGAATCATGGACAAATGCATGATGAACTTGCTAGGTGTCGTAAATTCTTATAGTAGAATTTCTCTTGTAACTATGTATTCCCACTCTCTTGTAATAACATGCAAATTAACCTTTTGGTGACAACCCTAACCCTATGTGAAAGCATAATGTGGAAAGAAGGGTTATGGTTTTGAGTTAGTTAAATTTTATCAAGAAGTATACTCTCTTGTAATTTGTATATGATTCTCTCTTGTGAAATCGAACGGAGGTTGGTATGAGTATCATTAAGTAACGAGGTTAAGCCAAAAATTTAGGTGACATCATATCAAAAGTCCAAGTATCGATTAATGTATTATTATTAGAAGACAAGATTAACCTAAGCGTGGAATTAGTGTCATAAATTCGTGGATCGTTACAATTGGGGAAGATCACGTTATAGATCTCTCCTAACCATTAGTGTAGATGGAGAATCTTGAAGCTTCTTACACTTGTGAGGGTTGAGCCTCTTGCCATTCTTACATAATAACTATGCAATCAAATTAAAATTTGATCTTGATCCTATTAGTGAGATAAAAAGAAAATTTTTACGGTATAAGTTAACTATGAAGTTGGAGGTAACTTAAAGAAGGGTTTGTGATAAATCATGTAGTGATCGAACTACGAATGCTCTTATAAAAAGTTCTTGTGATCAAAAATCTAAATACTTAAATTCACGACTTACTCATGATCTAATTTAGATGAGGAAATAAAGGAAAAGTTGAGAATTTGTGTAGTTCAAAGCACTTTTGTAATAATAATACAATCTGTTAAAGTCTGTCCAGATCTGAAACCTGAAACTTGGGGTTTCTTTCGTAAGGATATTTAATAGGAAATAGGTCATGTGATATACCGTTGGAAAGCTAATCGAGTCTACTTTCCAACCGCGCTTACGGTGTCCTAATCAATGTCTGTGCTGGGAATTATCACTGAAACATGACAACTAGTCGAAAGTGTAAAGTTGCAGAATTTTAGATGTCTAAATGATTTTCTGTTTATTTCAGCTATTCGTGCGAATTAAGTGGGTCATATAATATATTGCTAGAAAGATCAGTAAATCTAAGTTTTAAGAGAAGTCTCTGTGTCTCATTCTAATATCAAAAGTAGAAGTTACGAAAAAATCATCTTCGATTGTCAGGGAGGTCAGATCCGATGAAACATATTTAGATGGGATCTATGGGAAAGCTATGGAATTTATATGTAGGCGTGTTGTGCTAAGTTAGAACTAAACACTTTTCTTCAGTAACGCATGTTATGAACACAGGTGTGTCATACTTATTTATTTAAATGCTGACCCTTTAAAATAATGTCTCATAACGAGATTTGCATGTACACTCAGTGTGCTGGTGATTATCCTCGGACTCGGATTACTTTAATTTTACCAGAAATAAGGAATTATTGTGTTATGGACTCCAAAAGATATATTTCATCCTAACACATAATTTCTTCGGTGGCTAGTAATTGGACTGTGAATTGAGTAATTATTGGCACAAAGTCAGTAGAAATTTCTGAAGTGCCGAAAGTTAATGGTAAGGATGATAGACCGATCATTGTAATTCACTGATAAATGGTCAAGTTAACGGCCAACACTAAATTGTATGGACAATAGACTAATAGATGAGTGAACATGAATACTAATTGAAAGGAAAGATTTTCTTATTGTAATATTAAAGATGGGAAGTCAGTCAGGGTGATGGGATTGACAGTATCAAGTTCAGTACTGGTAGGAATCCAATGAGTCTCAACTTACCCATCCATTTAGCCAGGATGTTTGTGCAAGTAATACTTTTGCATACAGATGGTATGTGCCCCATAAGGTAACCAAACTTATGAGATACTTGAAATAAACACTTTCAATCGTATGTGTTATATCTTCTCAATTCTTATTGAATTCCTTTCTCTTTTAAGTATAATGCCTTGATTTACGTCAGGGGTTAAAGAGTAATTGTGGCGTTCACATTATTCTAGTTTAAGGGGATAAACCGTTTATCTGAGACGATGACCAACTTTAATGGGCGTAATAATGAATGTTTTGAAATCTCGTATATGAAGATTTGAAAGTGAGAAATATGAGTATGTGGCTTATATATATATGTACCACCTGGTCGTTATGCATGTGTAAACCATGTGAATATGGTCGTTTCTCTGTTCAAATACATTTAGAGCATCACATAGAAAGCACCCATATTATATATCTACACACATATACCATGTTACATGAATAAAGGGATAGTTTCACCATCTTATGGACGAAGGAGGGTTATTGCGGTAAATTAGTACTTACACTAAATGTGGGTAGTCTTGCGAGTGTTAGACACTGAACCAATAATTAATTCATGTTCACCATGAAAAAGAGAAAGTAAGGCAGGCTTAGAACCGAACACAATCTTGTGTAATAAGTGTTGCATTTAATATAGAATTTTGAAACATGGTGTACTAGAGCATTGGCATGTGTCTCACTGAATAGAAATCATTATGATTGATATGAATATGATGGGTATATATCACTTGATTTATGTACATAATATAATTGGGTGGCATGTTCGAATTAACCAATTGGTATGAATATTCCTGTAATGATGCAATCTAACAGATAACATTAATTGTGATTATGATTGCTTTCATAAAGGAATTGATGTGCATGATGTATGAATCTTATGAAATTAGATGCGTTGATTATTGTGTTGCTATATATGTACACATTGTGTTACGGAGGAAGGGACCCGTATGGCACGGGCGGAGTGCGAAGACGGTGCTATATATACATATATTGGGAGGAAGGGACCCGTATGGTACGGGCGGAGTGCGAAGACGGTGCTATATATCATATTGGGAGGAAGGGACCCGTATGGCACGGGCGGAGTGCGAAGACGGTGCTATATATCATATTAGGAGGAAGGGACCCGTATGGTACGGGCGGAGTACGAAGACGGTGCTATGATATACATATAAATGCATCCTTACAAATGATTGAGAATGAATGGTTATGTGTGATACAAATGTGTATGTGTGTGTGTGTATGACACTAGGGGTATGTTGGATGTGTTATCGTATATGATAATGAAACCATCAGAATACAAGTTTAGCTGATTGAAATGAATACCATATATTGGGTAAAAGTGTGCATGTGAATCCGTGCATTACTTGAAGTGTGATGCGTTATTGCATTATGAGAAATATGATATGATTATATGTTATATAATTATGGCTTGTGATGTAAGTGTTATTTGAATGCATAAACTAGGTTTATGGTATAACTCTGGTACTTAGTGTATTATAGCGTGAAATATAAGGCACGTGAGTAATACACACTATGTACACATAAGACGAGAGAGTTTGTTTATGTAACTCATAGACCTTATCACACATAAAGATGAAAATTCAAGAAAGAAATTGGGGAGTACGATCATAAGTCTGATCGTCCTCAGAAATTTTAGAGACTGGGGTCTTGATTTTTAAACTATCGGATGCCTCCGATTCTTTGTCTTCTTACTGTTTCAGATTTCTCTTATTGCGTGAATATTCATACTCTCATTGAGATATTATCATTTCTTGATTTATGCCCTACCTTACTCACTGAGCTGTCGAGCTCACCCTCCCACAGACTGGTATATTGCAGGTTACTTGGAGGCAGGAGTCAGGGTTATGCTGCGCAGGGTTCGTTCTGAATCAATCCAACCCTTGTATTTTGGGTCATTTGTGTTTGTGGATGATATATGCGGGTCATGGGATAGATGATTAATCTTGTATATATGTATATATGGAGAACCTTGTAGTAGTTTCATTTCAAGTTGACATTTGAGATATCTTTTATTAGGTTGTAGTAATAAGAAGTGTATTTATCAACATGATGCCATTTTAAGTGATAGTTATCATTTCTGAGACTCTATGGATGAATAGAAAGAAACTCTAGAGTTCATATTGATATGTTTCTCCATAAGTAGGCGATGTCAAGCCGAAATACTTTCATGATTGTGTGGGAGGAATTTGAATTCAGTTATATGGTTGGATTGAGAATAAGTAGGCTGATGTTAGCCGAAATTATCATACTTGTATTGGATATCATATCCGACCAATAATTACAAAGGAGATGCTGCTGAAATTTTTAAGAAATTGGAAATGATTGTAATAATCGGTTTTTGTAAGTGGATGTTATGTAAATTGAGGATTTATTAAACTGGGACCGTTACAAGGAGTGTAGGGATTTGGTTTCCAAAACAATAAGAGTCCTGAGTCAAATCGATAGAATTAGAGATATCTGAATTGATCAAAGGTGATAAGAGAGAGTTTCTTCGTTCTTATAAATGTTGACCAATTGATTCAATTGTGTTTCCAACCTATCGATAGACTGAGAAGAAGATTTTAAAATTGTAGTGCGGACTCCTACAAGATTTCTATACTCTTTTCTAGATGTAATTTTTCTTCAAGTGAATGGTCCAGAAAGGGAATATAAGAATATTAGTTTTGGAAAGATAGTGAAGATTGTGAGTCCAACATGTTTTGAGATTGAAGTTCAGACTCACAAAAGCACTTCATACTCGTTTTCAGGGTAGACGGTTAGTTATTCTGAATAGGTGAAACTGAGTATGAATCATGGAAATATTGTGGAATTAGTGAATTGAGCTTCTTTTATTGGGACTCAAGCATGACTTGTACAATTTCTATACTCTTTTCTAACTCAGATTTTTCTTCAATGGGTGGTCCTACAAAAGGAGTATATGAAGCAAAATTGGGGAATGGATACTGTGAAAATTGTGAAAATCGTGAACAAGGTGATTGAAAATTTGACTCGGGGGAGGTGAATCCTCATTAACTCTATGAAGAGTTAAATTATTTTGAAAATTATAGTCATAAGATTGAGGGTATGGATTGTATTGATTCGGATAAGTCCAACCCAGTATATTTGGTTGGTTCATATTGTAAAAAAACGGGTTAAAATTATTTGAATTAAATGGGTTGATGTGAAATATGGATTCATATTAGGATTGAAAATTATTGTTGTTGAATTCTAATTCACAAAAAATTACAAAAAAAAAAGCAAGCAAACAAACAAAGAATAGGAAAGAAAAAGTTAAAACCAAGCTTATACTAAGGTTGACCTAGACCTAGATGACTCCTAACTGCTTGATTACCCGGGAGAGATTATTGCTTGAATCCGACCACAAGCTAATCGGTCAGGTAGGGATAAAATACGGTAGGAGGTATCCATGCATAAGCAACGGCTTAATTGCGCCAAACCATGGTATCTTCGAGGTGTAAACTCTTAATCCTCAACCTTGACACCGATTTTAAAAGAGTAAGATTCAAAACAAGTTTCACCCTCAGTCAATCTCTTAATGAGTCCGAGATGTCCCTAGGGGCCAACATCTATCAATTTTTATCAGGGCTTGGGTTGTGTGAGTGGGGAGGTGATTTTTGGATAAGAAAGGGTGATGAAATCCTCACCTTATCTTGTATGGGTTTTGCCCTTAATTTTAATTTGTTCAAGTGTGCAATATAGACAAAATAACGCAATAAGCAAGTAAATCACTCACTTGTTTGTCCTATGCTATATTCAATGCCATATATACACCTCAATCCAAATCACAACAATAGAACAAAATACAGTATATTGGAATTGAATTGAAACGTGCATAAATGCAAATGTCTAAACCGTTTTAAAAGCGTTCAAATACCATATTTTAA
Source organism: Agave tequilana (assembly GCA_038442645.1). NCBI lineage: Eukaryota > Viridiplantae > Streptophyta > Magnoliopsida > Asparagales > Asparagaceae > Agave > Agave tequilana. Next base: position 354 of record JAVJIF010014394.1, on the reverse strand, counting down.
TTCTTTAATTATTGCAATATGTAGGCATCAAAGTAGAAAAATAACAGTACAAATCCACTAGCTATTATAATATGCACATCCCAACAAATCAAGAAAAACTTTTGCCACAAAATTGTCGCGTCTGCGCGGCTTTTCTTTGAAAGCTGGGTGCCTACTTTTAAGAACATGGATCTATAATGCTAATGGGTGTTCTGCAATATTAAGTTCCTACAAACTTTGACCTGCACACCAAAACAGAGAAGAAAATGTTAACAAAAATGTGAGATCAAAACCATTCCCGTCCCCGGCAACGGCGCCTAAAATTGATCAGGGCAGAACCAGTACTTAAAAATGTGCAGTTATGAAATCAATGAA